>JAUESI010000018.1:10618073-10642399 GCA_032275145.1 Synergus laeviventris | reverse complement strand
ATTATTCCTCAAAGTAAATATACAAACGCAATTTATTGCCTCAATTTCTATATTCCAAACTTTGAGACCGATATATCGTTGCGTTTAGATATGGTGAACACCAAAAAAAATTTAACAACTAATTTGGTCACGTGGTATCCGTAGAACATGCCCTTAACTAATTGTTTTATTTTGTTAGTTAATCTATAATTAAATTTTTGGTGGTATTTCAAATTGTTATGTTAAGAGTTTTCATCATTGAAGGAATATATTGGATATAAATATAAATACAATATAATTATAAATTAAATAACTGAAATAAGATAATATCTTAATAAAAATAGGAAACTATCGGGTTCGAGAGGATTTTACCTTAACTCCCGAAATCGAGAAGGAAATAAGCTCCGAAAACCCTATTCATCATCGCACGAAAGCAATCAAAGAACTTGGCGACACCGTCCTAAATAATCAATGGGAAGAAGTACGTAGATTAAATTTCTTCTTTCTAAAATCCACAAATTATTTCTTTAAAATTGCAAAGTTTTATGAAATTCTTATAAAATACTCTTTAATTTTTTTAAACATTGTAAAAATGAATTAAACCTTGCGTTTTAGAGTGCAGCTGAAAGACTATGGAACCTTGTGAAAGATTTGCTTAGCGAAGATGTCGCTCGAGAACACAGGCACATTGCTCTTAACTTTTTACGCTGCCTCGTACAAGGTCAATATTCAAAAATATCTTCCTTGATGCGAGTGAAATTTTTCATGGTATTGAAAGATCATGATATTCACGAAGATATTGGCCCACGGTAAGAATTTCTTTTTCTTCTGTATTGAACTCAGAGGCATTTTCATCTAGATATCATTTTTATTTTCAGCCTTGAGCTTCTCCAAAGCTTGACTGAGAATGGCAAAGATATTGTACACTTGGAAGAGAGGATGGGTCCATTTTTGTTGGAATGGATGCCAATAGTCACTGGTGGCGATGGAAAGAGAGGCGCTGAATTTCTTTCTCTCCTGGTCAATGTTATCAAATTCAATTCAGCCTGTATAGATGAAAATATTGTATCAGGACTGATTCAGTGAGTAAACCATATTTTTTTCAGGTTAAAATTTAAATATTTTGAAACCTTACACGTCGAGTTTCAAAGGAAAGGCGAAGACATTAGAACTATACATAATCTTTGAAATATTTTTATTTTTCAGGTATATTTGTCACTTATGTTACTATAGTAATAGTCCGGATATTGTCTCGGGTTGCCTAGAAGCTCTTGACACGATTGTATGTTACAGTACTTTACAGCACGATTCTTTAGAAACTTTTATTATTGCCTTATGCCGTAGCGTGAATGCCATACCATATTGTCAACTAAGCTGGAAGGTAAATTTTTGTTAAAAAAGAAATTTGAATTATTAGTCATGCTTCATTAAATAAAAAAAAAGTTTAATATAAAAATGACCTTTTAATTTTACAGATTATGCGTAAACTATTAGGAACTCATATGGGTCATTCCGCTTTGTATACGATGTGTCGTTTGTTACAAGAGCCAATATTTCAGAGAGACGTTCGTCTACTTCGAGGTGCCGTATTTTACATTAACATGGGGCTCTGGGGAACATACAGAATTCCGAAATTAGAATGCACTCCTGCCTCTGTGTTGCCCTCTTTTTATGAGGTTTGTAAAATACAAGATACTTTAGTAATTTGATAATACGATTTGTGTTCTTTGACTTTACAGAATTATCTATTTATTGCAAGTTTTTCAAATTTGATTATTTTATTTTTAAGGCACTTCAATGTAATCATCCCATTGTTATGTACGAAGTTACACTTTCAATTCAAAGGTTAGTAGATAAATATGGCAAGCAAATTCAGGAACCAACGTGGAGTGTTATTTTAGACATAATAGAAGAAGTTATTGCTCATACAGGTTAGTATTTCGAGTTTCTATCATTAGTAAATTGGAATTGAATTGAAATATTAAAAGTATTGCATTTTTTAGAATCAAGTAATCACCCTGCAACGAGACAAGTACCTCCATGTTTACACGAGACGATTAGCAGTATTGAGAATCTTCTTGATTTTAACCTCTTTAGTGGTTATTTACATAGGTTTTATGAACTGGTAGAAAGATGTTCTGACGCTAGACCTGTATGTAATTTCAATTTTTTTCAGTTGAAATTATTGATTATTTAAAAATAATATTTGCTTTTGAGTTGCATTTGTAGATATAAAAATAAATTTTTTATTTTGCATTGTGTTCAGGAAGCATCGATATTGAAACTAATCGTCTACAGAGCCTCCTTCATAAGTCCAATTCATCATCAGTGGCAACATAAGCTAGGATTGTTGATGGATCGATATTACAAAGTAGAAACCAGAACTAATATTAGAGTGAAAGTCTTGGATGTCTTAAGCAATGTGATTCAAGTCAATAGGTATTTTTATTGATATAATGTTTTTATTTGCAATAAAGAGTTACTAAAATATGTTTGATTTAAAATTTAAAAAAATAAAATAAATATAATCAAATTGTTTCTTCAGGTCAAGGTACGAAGACGAACTCATAGAAAGGGTAGTAGTTCCTTACTTACAGTATGTAGAACAAGATTCTGATATTACGATACGAACAAAGGCTGCGCATCTCTTGGTCGATCTTTGTCTCGAGTGCGAAACAAAAAGATGTCTGGAATTGTTAGATATATTAGAAAAGGTAAATTCTTTTAAAAATTCTCTGTGACATGAAAATTTGTATAAACTAAACCTAACTATTTTTATAAACATCAATTGGTTTCATCTATTCAGATTATCAATAAACCTTTCGCAATGGAAGTACCCGTGACTATGGATACAGATATTAAAGATGTAAAGACCGCTGTTGTTGGCGTTATAAAGATTTTAACATTAAAATTATATCGTCTGCCATCGAGTCATGCGATACGAGCTTATAAGGTTTTAGCTAACCATTTAGAACAACACTACAAAGTCCCTACTGTCTTCCAAGGTGTATATACCGTTCGATATTTGGTAAGTTTCATTCAAGTAATATTTTTACTAATAACTAAGATATCAAAGTCATATAATTAATAATGAACTATATTTTATTGGATGGATTTGCAGATTTTCGAGTGTTTCTTAAAGTTCAGGGCAAACTCTCTCTATAACCTGGGCTTCCCCGATCCCTCTACAGGAACTATCACCCGTTTCAGTCCCTACCTTGCCCTAGACCACTCATCGAATGATAGATTGAGCACCGGAAGTGGCGGCTGTAGTCCTCCACCTGCAAGTCCTGCTCCTTTGCAGCACATTTCCTGTAATATCACTCAAATATCGCTAGCATATGCTTGTAGAGCAGTTATTTCCTGTATAAGGCAAGAGAAAGATTGGAAAGTTCTACAGATTATATTAAAGGAAATGCCTCAGGTGATGCAGAACCGTGCTCTTATTCTCTCGAGACAAAACAATGATATCCATGAACTTACCAGTGCGCTCTGCTCGATGGTGAGCGACAAAAGTTTGAGATTACCAGACAGCCTCAGTAACGTGCCTCCTAAGTTCACTGTTTCCGAGTTCAAGACCCACGTTTTTCCAGTCCTTGCCTCTTTAGCATCTTACCATGCATATTTGCAACCCAGCTTACAACAAAGACTGATTCAATGTTTGGAAGTTGGTCTTACTGCTAGATGTGCCAGCCAATGTGTTACGAGTCTCACTACCTGCACTTTGGAGATGCGAGACGCTATGAATAAACT
This sequence comes from Synergus laeviventris, assembly GCA_032275145.1. Lineage (NCBI taxonomy): Eukaryota > Metazoa > Arthropoda > Insecta > Hymenoptera > Cynipidae > Synergus > Synergus laeviventris. The sequence goes on along the minus strand of JAUESI010000018.1, from coordinate 10,638,667 downwards.
CTTGAAAGAAGTTCTGCTCAACTTATCTAAGATTTCGGCCACCGTACATATCGCTATTCCAATACTCGAGTTTCTTTCGACCCTTACTAGACTACCGAAAGTTTTTGCAAGTTTTATTGGAGATCAGTATATGTCTGTGTTTGCCATACTGTTGCCATATACGAATCCGTATAAATATAATCATTATACGGTATCGTTGGCTCATCATGTCATTGCTGTGTGGTTCTTGAAGTGTCGGTTACCGTTTCGCAGAGATTTTGTCAAGTTTATTACAACGGGGCTTAAATCCAATGTTTTAGTACCCTTTGAGGAGGGACACTTGATGAAGGCGGACTTCAATGTTGTAAATGAAGATTCGTCTAATCGAAAACGTAGTTCTAGTCTTACGGAACAAGGCAGCAGAGGGCGAAGGGAGAGGCCGATTATGTCGAATCGAATGATGGGAGAAAATCGAGCTTTGGATTTAAAACCCCCTATCGACGAAGCGTTGATGGATTTTCACGCAGAGCTCACCGAAACGTGTATTGATCTCATGGCGAGGTACACGTTTTCGACTTACTCGGCCCGACCTAAGCGGTAAGTAGAAGTTCTCCTGCATATCATGCTTCGCTTCCAATACATGGCATTTATATTTTTTAATTTATGTTAGGAAAAGTATATCTCAACTAACTGAAAATTCTTAATTTTAAAAACGTACAATTCTATTTTTCAGGCTGCCTACTGCAGATTTCTTGTTAAAAGAAGGTCAGTCAATGACTTGGCTACTAGGACACAAGTTAATTACAGTAACAACCAGTAGTTGCAGTAATAAAGCAATGAAAGGAGGACTTTGTGATAACTGTTGGGCTGCCTGCAAGGCAACTCCTCCAACACCAGAACACTCAAAATCGAGTCAATCTGGCTCATGGCGAGCGTCGAGCAGCGAAGGTTCCAAAGAAGATAAATTGTCAAGACAATCTTCAGGTGGACATGCTAGTTCGAATGCTAATACTGCTACAAATTCTCCAACAGAGGAGTCTAAAAAACCCCTGGAAGAAACCGATTTACCGAAACGGGAAGTTCCTACTGAAGTACCTGAGAAGGAACAGTCAGAACCTTCAAAACTGGAACAAATACTCAACAGTGAGAAGTCAGTAGAGTTTGTTCCTTGTGCATGCTGGTGTCAAGGGTGGGCAGAAATTTACGTTAGGAGGCCTACTGGTGACATGTCCTGGTGCATGAGAATACAAAATTGTATGAATCTTGAAAACCCGCTAGACTTCCCTATTCACGATATCACTTCTTTGTACATGCCCACAAGCGATATAACTTTCCAAAAAAGTCAGGATGTCACCTTAGAGTTTTCCGGGGACGAATTAGAGGTAACTATTAATCTGAAGTCAAAATCTCATGGCGAAATCAGGGAAGCACGAGACTAAAGATCAAATTTCTTTATATTTTTAGCAAGAAATTCCAGACGCGGTCATCGATAAATTTCAAAGTGAACAGCAAAACAATTCTACCAAGTCTGTCGTGTCTTCTTCAATTTCTTCGGGACCGATAGCTATACCGGGATCGCCCGCTCGACCTAGTCCATCGCGACAGAGTTCTCGTGATAGCCTCGAAAGTTTGGACGAAGGCGAAGAAGGTATTTTTCATTTTGTGTCTAGATATTTTAGGAGTTTTGAATTTGGTTTATATTAATAATAATTATTTAATAGACGGACGCCGATCGCGGAATCCTGTTCGGAGATCCAACTCTAGTCCCGAAATGAGTGCAAACTGGAAGAATCCATTCCTTAATAAAGAAAAACTAAATCTTCAACAAGCTGAACGAGATGCAAATTGCAGTGACTTCGACGTGAAACTGGATTCAGAGTTGAAGAAACATGCTAAAACTCCGTATACTAAAGACATGAGGTGTGGAAATAAAAATTTTGTTGTTGAAATAATGATGGATGATCGAGGGTATAACTTTTAGTCATTTAGAATGAAAGGATGGTTGAGCTTATCCTGCATCTTAGACCGCGAGGCCACTAAAACAAATCAGTTGGTCGCATATATAAAAATATTTAGAAAGTTTTGTAAAATTAGCACAGATATAGGGTGCGGTAGCTACGATCACGATCGTTCTTAAAACAATCGATCCCGATGCAACTGGAAGTGTATTTCATCCGACTCGTTACTTCCCATAACACCAGAAGACAATTTAGTAGGGAAATGGTTACGAAACATGTAGCACTGATAATCCTTTATAGATGCACAATCAACGAATTTAAATCACTTAGAAATATGAATTTAGAACTTGGAAATATTCGCGACTTTCACTTTGGCTTTTATGCGACCTGTCTAATCGATAGTCAAAACAGAACTGAATTAATTAAACGAGGAATATTATTTTCCGGAAGTAAACACAAAATATGCTAATTGCGAAAAGACGACAATACTCGAAGGCCCAAATATCAATGCCAGACTCTTTGAAACATAAACAAAACTTGATCTCTCTTTCTAAAGTAATTTCTCTAATTGCAAGAGTTAATAATAAATTCCGAACTCGTCAAGACTCGATAATTTTTAAATTAAGTAATGCAACTTAAGAATTATCTGTATTTTAGAGTAAGCTGTGAAGCCATTCCAGAGGAAATGGCTGGAATGGGAACGACACCTCCGTCATGTGAAAATACAGGCGATCATCCAACAGGTTTGCTTTCTCAGCGTTCATATCCTGGAGTTTCACAAACCACGCAAACGACAACCACGTCTAATACTGTTCCACCTTCACCAACTACTGCACAGGTTTTTAAAATATTTATTTTGTTTCATGCCATTTAGCTGAAGCTATTACTGCATAAATAAACTTCAAATTGTAATGACATTTACTTATAGAAATATCCTGAGAGATTTTGTATTATTTCAGGCGCCGACAAATTTTTTGACTACACAGACTCGAGCTTCCCTAATGCAAAGTCCAGTTGCAAAACCCCCACAATCTCCAACCCAGGTTTATTCCCGTTTGTCCAGTTTAGATCTGAGTCAACGACAAGTTGATTCCAAACCACCCATTGGCAGAAATCTGCTAATTGAAAAGGTATTTACGTCTTGATGAAGTATTTGATTTGTATGCTTTAAAATTTGGTTAACAGAGTGATTAATGAATGCTTATTCTGCGATGAAGATTCAGTAAAATAAGAATTGATTTAATTATGATTATTTTTTTACAAAAGCTAAAGGATGATAGATCTGACCCGTCGACATTGCCTCCTTTGGCTTTTCGAGACAGAGGTCATACGATTTCTGTAATGAGTCCAGTAAAAGGTTCGCGTGGTGAATGGGACAGTATACGAAGAGGAAATTCACCGAGAGTTAAAGACCCGCCTAGAAATGGAATTAATCCCAGGTATGGAATTTTCAATTAATTAAGAGAGAAGATTCATAATGATCGAGAAAATGGGTAAACATCACCATGAAAAAAACCCTGGAAAGGTTTCAATTCAAAATGTTTTAAATCGGTTCGCTTATCGTGCACATAAATGAAGAAGAAAACTAATTTACTTAAGGTTCTCTGGACCTTAAGGAACACATTCTTATCAGAACTCATTCGAACTTATTTTGCTCAAAATTTGAATTTTCGTTTTTTTTCAAGAAAATATTTTTAAAATTGTTAAATAGAATTTGTAAATTAAAGAAAAATTGATTTCAATCATTTTCAAACTGATCTACATTTAAAAATTTTTATTCAAAACGGCTGGTTAACGAATTTGACCTTTATTTTAGGACACTAAAAGAGAATACCAAATGCTAATCCAATCTTCACTTATTTCGAAAGTTATCGTGCTCACAAACTAAAATTCTACAGACAGATACATTGGTAAAAACATGTTTTTCGGGTTCAAGGGGTCACAAAATGTGGACATTTAACAAAAATGGAGGGGGGGGTACATTTTACACAAATATAATACATTCTGTGATGATAATGTAATACATCAATAAGCATTAATTTTTTTATTTGTATTAAAAGTAGTGTACTTTAATTACAGTTTTGTCTTTCTACAACTGTATCACAAGGCTCACTTCGGAACCGAAAAACCGTTACTCGTACCTTCGTCGATGAAAAGAACTATTGCGATTCTAGACAAAATACATCCATATGAAACTCATAAAATCGGAGTTTTGTACGTAGGTCCAGGACAAGTTTCCAATGAAGTTGAAATTCTAGCGAATCAACATGGCTCATTTCGATACACAGAATTTTTACAAAGACTTGGTACACTGGTCAGGCTAAAAGACGTTGACGAAACTTCCGTCTTTCTTGGCGGGCTTGATCGTTTTGGAGAGAATGGCAATTTTACATACATCTGGCAAGATGATGTTACACAGGTTTGAAAAAATTATTGTTTAAACAATTTTAGTTATAAGTTACTGGAAAAACGTGTTAGCATATAATTAAAAATTGTATTTGCTATCCTTTTTTCTCTCTAGGTCGTTTTTCATGTTGCCACTTTAATGCCAAATAAATCAGGTGATCCAAAATGTACTTCTAAGAAGCAGCATATAGGCAATAATTACGTTAGTATTGTTTATAATGAAAGCGGAGAACCTTACAATATACAAACTGTAAAGGTATGAAATTTTAACTTGCATTAATTGATCATTTTCCGTTGTAGATATACGGGACTAAGAAAATAACCGAATAAGATTTTTTATCTTCGCATGAATTTAATAATTCTTCTTTTCATTTTGATTTAAATTTTGTTAGGGACAATTCAACTATGCCTGTGTAGTTATTCAACCACTAGATCACGGGACAAATCAAGTCACAGTCCAAGCGAGGGAAGAACTCGCAGAGCACATTGGTCACAGCGAACCAAAAATTATTTCAGATCAGAATTTGGCAATTCTTACTAGGCAATTAGCTTTGCACGCGAATGTAAGTTCACTGTAAATGAATCTTAACTACTATATCTTAACAAACTATAAATATACTTATTGCAAATTCTGTCAGAATCATCTTATTAAACTTTTTTTCATAGCTTGCTTCGATGGTTTCCTCGTCCTTGAAACATCAAGGTCAAGGACCTTATGCGTCAAATTGGTTGGAACGGCTGCGAAACATAAAACGTTTAAGGAAGAAACTTTTACAAGAATCGAACAGTAATTCAAAGGACGCACCTCCTGATGAAGCGCCTTCTAATTCGAATAAACGAGTCCATGTTGATGATTTCACGGTATATACTACCTAATGTGTGCCCATTATTGTGAGAAATATAGATATTGTATTGTATAAATCGTCCCAAAATTACAGATTTGTGTATCACGAAGTCTTTTGACTGCTTTTGATGCCTTATAAATATCTCGAGCAAATTTCGTGATGCTCTATGTTACTTCAATTCGTTATTATTAAATTTTTGCTTTGACATACCCTTTCTCTTTTTCAATCTTTTACCTGGCCAGAATGACACTTAAAATTCGACTGACAACACTGCATTTACATATCTACGGTTGGTGTGATTACCTACTTGTATATGTATAATATGTGAAATGTGAACTAATTTGAATTATTTGATTAAAAACTGGAATACTATTTTTTTACTTTCCAGATTGATATTTCTAAAAAATAAATAATTCCCTTATAATTTTATTATATTACAGTATAAAAACATTAAAAATCACATATTTAAAGAGAGAAGTCCTAACTACCCAAACCGTATAGATTCCCTCTACGAGTCTACAATGATCTACAAATATTCCTCTATAACAGAGTCTACACCACTGTTGTCAGGACTCAGGACTCAGGAGTGTACATATCAGTGGCGTTTAATTCTGACAGCTGACAGATGATCACAACCTGCCACAACCGACGCCACCACTGTGAACTGGTCTGCATCTTGGTGGTTTTTTTTATGTTTTTAATAACATTTTTAGATTCTAATAAAAGTAATAAACATTGCAAAAAATATTTTGATTCCTGTTTGACACATGAATATTTCAACTTACTTTAAAAAAGAGAAGTTACACAGAGTAAGAGGTGAAGTCCCTAAAAGTGTATAACTTGTTCCATATCACTCGATATTTAAATCTGTGTCCTTCCTTGGTGATAACCAGACGCCAGAATTTCATTGGATACTGTAAACCACGTATAAACTTTTTAATTTCTTATAAAAATTTATTCAACTCTTTTTCTGATACAGTATCTTTATTCGATTTCTTTTTTCATGAAATCAAGCTAGAATCCCTACAGTCTTTTAACCCATTATAACCTAAAAATACCGTCATTTCTTTAATGTGTTTTTACAACTGAAAGTTAATTAGCAAGTGTTCAATTCAGATATTAACATTCAGTTAAAATGACGTTAATCAAGTTTCCAACAATAGTTTTTATAGTTTTATTAATAAATTTTACTGCTGGTGGACCCGAAGAAAAAGAGGGAGTTAAATATGCAAACAAGTGCGAAGGTATGTATTGTTTTAATTATTATTTTTGCAAATTTGCATTTATATATACATACATATATATATATTTTTTTTTCCAACTATTTCTGGGTAACTTTATTTTAATTTAACAGTGAATTTTTATATTTTCAGTCTGTAAAGTCGTTGCTACAGAGCTAGAAGCTCGTCTTGATGAAACAGGAAAAACGCATGATGTCTTAGAAATAGGCTACTCTATAGATGATGTGGCTCCCAAGAAGAAGAAGGAATACGTAAAATCGTAAGATTGCAAATAAACTGCCTATATGTACTTCTACAGTTAATTAAATAAAAAATTTTATTATCCTATTTAATAAAATTGTAAATTATTTTATTATTTTAGTGAACTTCGTCTAGTTGAATCTTTGGATCAATTATGTGACAGAATTTTAGAATATAACATCCACAAAGAGCGCAGCGATAGCAATCGGTTTGCTAAAGGAATGAGTCAAACTTTTAAAACTCTTCACGGTCTTGTGTATGGTAACATTTTATTAGTATGATTATAAATTTGCTTGAAATAATTTTACTAATGTATAACCTTATTTTTTTAGGGACAAAGGGGTGAAAGTCGAATTAGGAATCCCCTATGAATTGTGGGACAATCCATCTGTTGAAATAACTACACTTAAATCGCAATGCGAAGACTTATTGGAGGCTTACGAATCCGATATCGAGGAGTGGTATTTCAATTCGCAGAGAAAAGTTCCTCTCACCAGGTAGTAGATAACTTTAATATTTATATTTTTGGCGTATCAGATTAAAAGATATAAAGTATTTTTCTTTCATAAACAAATGTGTAAGAATTCGAAGATTTCATTTAAGTCAAAATTCCAGGTACTTGTGTTCCGAGAGAGCTTTGAAAGGGATGAATGATTCGTGTCTGAAAGAAAAAGGGGACAATGGTCAAATTGAAGACAAAAAGAGTAAGCCAAAAGTCAAGAAAAACTCGAGTAAAACTGAAGATTCGGAGAAACCAAAGAATGCAAAAGAAGAATTTTGATTCGAGAAATTAAATTTAGATACAAATTACTCTCTTTTACTCTCTGAAATCGTGCCATAATTTTAAATAAAGCTTTACAATTTAAAAAATCTATTCTCTCAATTTATTTTATTAAAAATTTTATAAAGTATTATTCGTAGTCATGCTCTGAAGTATGTAGTAGTAGTAGTAGGGCAGCCCTTCGCTGTTCAGAGCACTTAGCCATTAGGCCTTTGTACTCTATCCCCTCAGAGCTACAGTAGAAGTACATAGAAGATATTTCCATTGGTACCGGCTCAGGAAGCGAAACCGAGATCCGAAATTCGAAACTCGTGTCCTATCACCCGAGCCACTGTGACTCTCTCTGAAGTATGTAACCCTGCGAAAAAAAATTGACAGTTGTCTATTGGGGGAAATATGTCAACCTTGTTCGTACTATTTTTAATTGTGATAAATTGGAAAGCATGCAGTGGAATTTTTTTAATAGGCTCGAGACTGCAAGAAGGCCAATTTCCTTGGCTCATTCAGTTTAAAACAATTGCCCCGTGCGGTGGTGTTTTAGTCTCTCCTGATTGGGTACTCACTGCAGCTCAATGTGTTCAAACTGATCGACAAGTACTTTTTTATGTTCAACATTTCTTCATTTAAACGTACAATTTATCTGATTTCATAATTATAACATTGGTTTTATCCTAGTCAATTTCACTTCAAGCAGTTGGTTTAAACGGAACCGGATCCCTCCAAGTTATAAGAGTATTACATGCATACATTTATCCTGAATATAAAGTTCAATTTCACGACCATGACCACAATATCGCTCTAATGAAATTGGTGGAACCCTTTGACTTATGCGATTCGAAGCTGCATTTTATGGACATAGCGCCAGTTAGACTCGACGAAAACTACAAATCCTGTTTAATATTTGGCTGGCAAAGCTTTGTGGCGCTTTCCACTAAAGTGTTTGCTAAACCAATCCAGTATAGTCAAGTAGCACTGAGTGCGTGGAAATATTGTATTTACATGCACAAAGGAAATGCAAGTTTATCCAATGTTTTCTGTACAATGGTTGAAGCCGATGGAGATATGAAGGCATGTGCTGGAAATCCTGGTACGCCGGTAGTGTGCGAAGATCAGTATCACAGAATGGTTTTGTTGGGAATTGCATCCTGGACTAAGTTTTCATTGGACTGTGGCGGACTGCCTTCCTATCTTGCAGTTAGTATATTCAGGTAGATAATTTTGAACCTGTCTTAAAATTCCTCAACAAATTTAAACATACCATTAAAATCATGCAACTATCACAATATGTAATTAAATATTAAAGTATATTCCTTGATCACATTAGATCGTGGATATACGAATTGATAATCAAGGTGAAAAAAACTGAGGATGGTCAAAAATCTCGATTTAGGAACGCAGATTGCAAGAATCAGCCACAAGGCGATATTTATGCGGACAGCTTTCAAATGGCAAAACAATCCATAATTTCGTCTACCTCTATAAGTAAGACACTGTTATTCGATAATGTTAACGATTACACTATGATTATAAATAATGATGAAATCCTCGTTGAAAACATCAAAGAACGAGAAGAAAATCTTCGAAAATATCAAGAAATTGGTCCAAATAAGGATAATGTAAAGAAATATGAAAAGAGTAATGAAGAAATTGAGAATCCAGACGACTTTGAGGATATTTTGCCATTTACTTTTGAGGAAAATAGTTCAACTGCTTTTGTAAATCCTTTTTTTTCTACATATATTTTAACATTTTATCTTTCATGTTTACACATTGTGTGTAGATAAGTTTCTTTTTAAAAAAGATTTTAAAGATAAATTATATTAATTGAATTAAGTTTTATTTCTAAATTAATAGTATATCTAAGTTAACAATTTAAATCATTTATTCATTCTCCTTCTTTTTCTTTTCTCCCTTTACCCATGGTTGTTTACCACGAAGAATTCTTAGTCTTTGATATTCCTCCTTGAAATCTTGATGCTCATCTCTGAAAAGACCGTACCACCGTAGATTCTTCATTAATACATGAGTTTCTCTGAGACGTGGATAATATTCTACGATCTCCGGCCTTTTATTTATAGGCTTCTCGCTGAATAGTGTGACTACTTTCATAGAAGGCTTGGGTGTTTCTCTGACTACTTCTCCGAAAATCCGGTTACTCAGGCGATTCATACGCCTAGCGTAATTCGTTTGTACGTTTATTAGATTTACGTACTTACTCATTCTGAAAAATAAAATTAATAAATAAAGAGATTAGATTGTTTTTAAAATAAAGGTATGTAACTAGTTTTTCTTTTTATAAGTTAGTACTTTTTTCTATTTACTTAATTAGGAATACCTTTTTGACGCAAAACAATAAGTTTCCAGTATTTTTAATGTTAATATATAAATCCAAAATTAAACAAATAGTGAGGTGTGAGGTTTAAATCGTTTAAATCGTAGAGGTTAGGTTTTATATTTATAATTACAAACTCGTAAAGAATTGATAATTTTAATAATATTTAAATACCTAATTTTATTTAGAATATATTACCTGTATTCTAGTATTATATGTTGTTTAAAAATGAAAATTCAGTAAACTGATAACAAAAAACGGAAGAAACAACAGACCTTCTTTGCACTTGCCGTGAACTCCGTGAAGTTGGCAGTGTTGGCACAAGGGCACAACGAGGAAATAGGAATATCCAACTTTTGATTAATGGAATCGTTTGGTCATCGTCATGTCATCGTATAATTTCAAAATCTGGCGCCAATACAGCGCCATCTAGTAAATTTCAGGTCTAACTGTAATGCAGATTTAAAATTTTTCACTATAATTTAATTGTTAATGATTTCTAAAAATGATCAAACTCTTTTTCGGCATTAATAATTATAATCTATATTCATTAAAGTCAGGTTTCCAAAAATCACCAAACAATTATCCAACGTTTACATAAAGAATTTATTAAAAATACTTCAAATCGCCAATTGATGTGTGAGGTTAGGAAAGTTTGATATTTCTTTTAATTTTTTAATAGTTTTATTGATTTGCATTATACAAAGCTGAAGGTAGGCTTCCACGGGCCGCCAAACGATTCTAAATTGATTGCCGAAAGAAACTTGAAGAAATTTCAAAATTTGCTCTGGTGCTAGTGATTTTTTCAAAAATTTGATAACCAAAACAAAATATTGTCAGAGCTCTGGTCAGTAGATGATCTCTGATATTGTCGTCCAAATGGTGACCAAACGATTGGTGCAAGAATTTTTGAAAAACATAAAAATGTGTTGTGTAAGCGTGAAGTTAGCACTCGAATTTTGAAAAATCTATATTTTTTTTAGTTTTGACGTCCAAACGACCAAATTTGATTTCCTAACATGACCAAACCCAATAATATCTTTGCCAAACCTGACCAAACGATGACCAAACGATTCCATTAATCAAAAGTTGGATACAGTTGGATCAAGTTGGATTTGGATATTCTATGGTTGTTGTGCCAACTTCACGGACATTGATCGACTGACGTCGCTGACGTCTGACACTGACTCTGCGGGCTATATTGATAACGTAAAATCTGTTCTCTCTCTTCGGTTTATAGATTTCACGAAAAATCAAGAGTGGGAGTTTTGTTTTCGTACTGTGTAACAGTGAAATTTACCCTTTTATTTTTGGTGCACATATAATTAAGAGCTTTATAAATAATGCGCTCGATGCACGACGCATATGCGAAATTGATAAGCCCTTGTGGGGAAGGCTCCTAAGGAGCGCCTTGCTTGACAAGTGGTTTCGAGTTTTCGACTTGAGACAACCGGACGGAGTGGACGTTTGGACAGCTCATGATGGCTGAGAATCAGGGAAACTCATCGAACCAAATCAATCAAGGTATATGAATTTTACATTTCATATTCCCCAGATATATTTTGAGGCTGATTTGCTTGATCCTAACCTTAAGAATCAATTTGCACTCTCGACGAGTCTGATATTTTTCCTAATTTTATATGTGTGTTCCCCTTTTGTTTGTTTACTTTTGTGACTATCATCGATTATTGAACATTTTAACGAAGCCTACCTTTAATTTATATCCGTTTATATTTTGTTTACGTTGATTTTGTATACATGATTATTTATTATAGTATATACTGACGCCGAAGTGATATTTTTCACTATCTGATTTTAATAATCTGGATTCTATTACCAAGTGAACTATATGCATGTTTACTTATTATTAAAGGTATTAAAAATTATTATTTTTCATTTAAATATAATTGATTATTTGAAGGCCGCAATAGTTCATGAACTGTTCATTATTATATTTTGGAATCGTTTTTTTGTACGGACTTGTCCGATACATATAGCCCCAAAACATAAATATGTGCGGACAGATTTCTTATGTTTTCCAGTTCGTTAAACAAGTAAACAACTTGTGGATTCGTCTGAACTTGTTAATAAATCAAATCAAAAGCTGTCAAAAGTATCTAAATTTTGAAATTTAAAATTCAAACGATATCACTTTTGAGAATTTATTTTAATGCATTTCATTTCATATTCATCTGTGCCTTTTACAAATTATTATTAATCTAACGAAAATCCATCAATCAAAGGAATTAGACGAAAATTGAATTCATGTATTCCTTGAATTACATTGCATAATGAGTTTTTTTCTTTAGAAAAAATGTTTTTAGTTTATCCTTGTTGAAAACTCTTTCTTAACTGATATTTGCATTTCCTCTTTTCTAAATTTAGAAATTTATAACCAAATGCGGTATCAATGGAGATCATCCAGTCCCTCAGGTCAGTGAAACATTCCCCAAACTGTTCAATTTGATGTTCAAATTACAAAAGAATATAAAGATATGTTTTATATTTTTATTTCTTCAAATTTGTTACCAAATAACTAGAAGAAAACTTAAAATTGTTATTAAATAATTAGAATATATTTCTCAGACAAACGTATGTAATTATTTAATTGAAATTCAATTCCTTGATTATTAATATTTAATTTGTAACATATAATATATTGAAAATTTCAGGAAAATACTTCAGTGAATACTTTATTTCGTTTTAATAGAAATATTTAGTACACATAGTAAAATTATAATCGTACAGTCAAAAATGCATAAAAATGAGAAAATCTCATGCATCAAAACACTTTTTCTGAAGGAAATAAAACATTTTTAAGTAGCTTTTAATCTTTAAAAATCACTTAATAAATTTTTAATAATTTGATTGTCCATGGTAATTGTAGAAATTATAATAATAATATATAATAATAGAGAGCAATATTATCAATGTTTTAGGATCTAGTAGAGCGTTTACTTTTCAACAAATGGACTTCCGATCGAATAACGACATTGAAAATGATATATCTGGTATGATCTTTCTAAAAAGTTGTCATACTTTTTTTTTATGAATGTGAAAGACTTTCTCTAATTTTTTACTCCCGTTTACAGAAAAAAGAAGACAATTGAAACTCAGTTTCCAAACTCAAGGAAGCAGCAAGTCTTTCTCTAATTCTACTAGTTCCACTCTTTCGAACTCTGCTGCCCCATCAGCATGCCCACCCATGTTCGTATATGTTTTTACTTCTCACTCAGAAAATATGAAACTCAATTTTTCATTCCGCTTTAATAAATTTCTCAATCCTACAGAGCATCACGCCCAAGCTTACCATTATCTCTACCCAAGCTACCTGCAAGGCCCAGGCCTGTGGCACAACCAGAATATGTTCCTGATAAAGCCAGGTATAAGAAAAAATAAGAAAGTAATATATTTTGTATTGGATGAGAAAGTTGTTGAACAAGAGTAATCTTATTCTCTGTGTATTACAGGGAAAAATTGAGAATGTGCCAGTCGATGCAGAGTACTGGAAAACTGCAATTATCCCCTGATACTGTGTATGACTTTACCAGTGAAGACCTTCAGGATTTGGGGGAAATAGGAAGAGGTGGTTTTGGTACTGTAAATAAGATGATACATAGGATAAGCAATACCGTCATGGCTGTGAAGGTATGCTGAAAATTAATCGAGAAGACATTTGTAATTATTAATTATTTCGGCCTTATGTCTTGTGATAGAAATTCAGTATAATTTTCATTGCAGAGAATTCGTTCAACGGTCGATGAAAAAGAACAAAAACAGTTATTAATGGATCTAGAAGTCGTCATGAAGTCCAACGAATGTCCTTGCATTGTCCAATTTTATGGGGCTTTGTTTAAAGAGGTACATTAACATTCCCAATATAATGTAGTTTGGCATTTATATCTCAAAATGAATAATCTCTAACAAAACCAAAATTAATCAACAGGGCGATTGTTGGATTTGTATGGAACTGATGGACACCTCTCTCGACAAATTCTATAAGTTCATCTACGAGAAGTTGAATGACAGGATACCGGAGAGCATTCTAGGTAAAATCACAGTAGCAACTGTGAAAGCGCTGAATTACCTAAAAGAGAAGTTAAGAATCATTCACCGAGACGTGAAACCAAGCAATATCTTGCTAGACCGACGTGGCAATATTAAGCTTTGTGATTTCGGTATTTCTGGTCAGTTGGTGGATTCCATCGCTCGAACTAGAGATGCTGGATGTAGACCTTATATGGCCGTAAGTCCAAAATATTATTAAGACTTTGGTTAAACCGCCTAATTTGGTTTTGTAATTTCATTAATTTTCTTTTTTGCAGCCTGAAAGAATAGATCCACAACGAGCGCGTGGCTACGATGTTAGGAGTGACGTCTGGTCCTTAGGAATTACACTGATGGAAGTTGCGACAGGATATTTTCCTTATCCAAAATGGAATTCTGTTTTCGAGCAACTCTACCAAGTTGTTCAGGGTGATCCACCAAGGCTAACGCCGAACGAGAATGGAAACCGTTTCACTATGGACTTTGTTAACTTCGTAAACACATGGTAATTATTTTTTTGTTCAAAAAAAGTATTTTAAGGAATTTCAAGGGATTTTAAGGGATTTCAAAAAATTTTAAGATATTTTAAGGGACTTCAGTATATTTTTTGAATTTCTAAAAAATTAAATTAACAAAGTATTTAAGAAAATGAAAAACAATGAAGAAAATTCACAAGCACTTTCAAGATATCTTAAAAAATGCCTTGCAAAATTTGATTTCTATAGGTTCAAGAGTGTGGAAGGACGGCTATTCAGAAAACACATATATACAGCCATTTAGCATTATATATTAGATAGATAGGTTTTACATGCAATGAACACCATATTTTTTTTCAGTTTACTTAAGGAGGAAACTCAACGTCCAAAGTACAATAAACTCCTGGAGCATCCATTTATAAGGAAATCAGAGGAAGCGTCAATAGATGTGGCTGCTTACATTGGCGGTGTTTTGGACAATATGGCTAATAATGGCGTGACACCCTTCACAACTAATCAGCCTTAAAAAAATAAACGAAGAGAAAATGAGTAAGAAAAACAAATTCAAGTTTATCGAATTTCAACGTTTCTTCGTTGCTGCGAATCTGCATTTTTCACTTCCATCGCCGATGTTATACGTAGGGAAGCCAAACGCTCTGTTATATAATAGATACGAGATATTCGTAGAATCGTATCTTCGTTTTGTCGAGAACTCGTATGCACAGCGAGTAGGGGGGTTGTTAATCACGATATATAATTAGACAGGAAGTGAACTATTCACTTTTAGCATAATTTCCTACCAAAATCACCACAGAGCACACCATTATGTATACTTCTTTTTTCCTTCACCTTCGAAATATATGTTAGAAATCATCCTCAGAACAAGTCGATGTAGTCCCTCCGCGAAAATTTGAGTCGACTCAAAGAATTCAAAACTCGGTGATTCACGATGATTGCTTCGGATGTTTCACCTCCTGCGTTTTTGTAAGAATCATGCGACTTGAAGATACAAAACAGTACAAAGTACCCGATTCAATTTTCGTTCTGGCGATTTTATTACGTAGGTCAAGCTTATACCAACGTTCTATGAACAGAGTACTGTAATCTAAGAGATAATAAATTACTGAATTTCGATTCATTGCGTCTGAACATCGTTCGACTATTATTTTTACATCGTCTCTCTTTCTCGTCAAAGATTCGTCTAGCGTCAACAGGGTTAATTATTATGAGACAAAATGAGCGTTTTATTTTCCTTCACACTTTTCCAAAGGTAGAAATTGTGCCATAGACTTTTTCACTCCAAGTCGTTCAATTTGTCTCATAAATACCCTTCTTAGTTATTTGTATTTAAAATTTTGGCTTATAATTAATTATGAATTTAGAGATGTTTCCCGCAACATTTGTTGAGAATAGAAAGTTTCTGAATCAATTTTTAATGTAGTGAATTATGAAAAAGTGAACTTTCAAATTTAAGTCCTTTTAATTAGTAACTTGCAAGTAAAATTCTGTTTTTATAAGAGATTTATAAGTCTTCATTTGCGTAGAATTTAGACCTCTTATCTAAACAATGGTGCGTTGACTTATATAAAACCTGCGGGTTGAGGTTCAGTTACCGGAACGGAAAGAAAGGAATATGCCTGTTCTTAGATTTTTGTGTTGTATCATAGCTATCAATAAATACAATAGAATAAGATTATAAAGACGCGTAATTTCATTTTTAATGTAGAGCCCTGCATTTCTACATTTACACACACAAAGATCCTTTTTTTTATTTTATTTATAGTTGTATTTTACTAGCTTTTATTCATTTTTTTCTTCAATTTTACTTCAGTTCCTTTTAAAGTTTCTTTAAATTCTTTTTTAAGAGATTTTGAGGAATTTTAAGATAGTAAAAGATTATTTTAAGGGATTTTAAAAGGTTTTTTAAAAGATTTTAAGGAAATTTAAGAGGTTTTGAGGGATTTTAAGATTTTAGAAGATATTATTTTAATGTGTGTGTGGATTTTTAAAGAGGTTTTTAGAATTTAAAAAATTATAAGAGATTTTTATGAATATCAAAAGATTTGTAAGAATTTTAAGAAGGCATAGGATTATTTAAATGTATTTTATAAAATTTAAAGAATTCCAAGATATTTTTATAGAATTCAAAAAGGGTCTAAAAGCTTTTAAGATTTTCAAAGATTTTATACGAGATTTAGTGAATTTAAAAACATTTCTAGGAATTTCAAGATATCAAAAGATTGATTTTAGGGGGATTCAAAAGGTTTTTTCAAAAATGTTAAGAGATTGTAAGAGGTTTTGAGGAACTTAAAAATTTTTCTAGGAATTTTAAGATGTCTTAAGATTAGTTAAATGTATTTTATAAAATTAAAGGAATTTCAAGATATTTTTATATAATTTAAAGAGATTTCAAGAGAGATTTTATATATTTAATTTATTTCTTAAATGGATTTTAAGGGATTTCAAAAAGTTTTGTGAGAATTTTATAGATTTTTCTAAAATTTAAGGGATTTTAAGATGTGAACAAATTTCTGTAACTTAAATACTTGTAACGAGTTTCTTGCTATATGAACATAAAAAAAATTTGTTCAAAAAAAAAAAACTTTTTTTTTAATAAAAAAATGTTGCTGTAATGTTAAAAAATGTAATTAAAATTGAGAAAGAAGGTTTTGTTAACATAAAATTTCCCGGTAACGCGTTGTTTTCGAAAAATATAAATAAGGAAGATGATTTGTGTTGATTATTTTTATAAGTAAACAATTAAAAGCATTAAAACTAGACTTGTAGTTTTTAATTAACATTTTTTTAAATTACGTAGACTAGTGGAATAAAAGCGTAGGTCTATACAGAGTAATTCGATCGATATTTTTACCGGCGCTTTACACCTGCAGGTAGTCACGATACCGCTTGTCCAGGTAAAAGACGATGGCGGGTGAATAGTGCTCGTGATTGCTGACGATTATGGTAGCGGTCATAGTGAATCCCGCTGAGTGTGATTTTCTGTTCCGCGAAATTTCAACACATAAATTTACAAATTGCTTCAAATATTAATAAACCAAAATTCCCTCTTACCACTCTTTTATCTATATAATCTATATAATCGGAAAAAAGTGCACATTCAATATTTATAAATTTTGCCAAGGGGATTTCGCGTGCGTTAACGATAATTTTCTACCAAGTTTAAAGTGCTGACGTCATTTGCAAAAAGTGAAGAAATATTCAATCCATTTTTTAAAATAAATAATAAGCCTCTGTTATATATTTTCAAAAACATAAAAAATCATATAAAGTTCACCAAAGTGAGGAACGGAGAAAAGGATCTCATCGAAATGGTGAGTGACAAAAGTTTAATAAATAATAATTGTGAGTTTTGCGTTTATTATTAAATATGTTATTTTTGGTTTTATTTTGTTTAGTGAATAATATCAATACCATTATCTATGGATGTTTTTTTACAGAATATATATGACTCACAAAGTCTTATTTTAAAGGAAAAAGTTAAGAATTGCAATAATTTACTTCTTTTAGGGAATTCTTGCGAACACATTTTCTGTGAAATTTATAAATGCATTGATAACATCTCCTGGTAGGTACGTTTGCGAATAAGTAACACCAGAATCGATGATTTTTTCCATAAACTTTGCTTTTTTATCTTTCTACACTGATTTACAGATTAGCACTTTTCTTACACCTTTAATCAAAAGCCTATTTTTGCTTTAAAGCAAGATTCAAACCCTTTTTTTTTTGTTTAAGAATATAAGAATCTAAGATAATAATAATATAAACATTTTACAATATAAAATAAGTACGTAGTTAACTTATGTACTTAAAGTTTATGTACACATTTATAGATTAAAAAGTTTCTTTACCTCATGCATAATATAAATAACTGTAAAGCCAATTCTGTAAGGTCAAGAATGATAAATTTGCACAAAATTAACATATGTCATTTTGACTTTATACATCTCTATTGTAAAGCCGCATTTTAATATACATATTTAAAATGTGAAAATGTGCATTTGACTAAAGTTTCAGACGTCTACTCAGACAATCTTTTTTTTTCATCAAAAATTTCTCATCAAATTTCAATGATGAGTCTAAAATGAAATGAAATGAATTCTATAATCGAATTAATCAAAGTCAATGGGTCCTAATCGGGTCCCGAATATTATTTTTTTCTAAAAAAGAATATGTAACGTTATATAAGGGGGATATATAGCAAAAACTCAAATCAATATGAAACATAAATTTTTCTTGAAATTTCCGTGACTGGGCGGGGTTAGCTTCCAGTAGAGTCTCCAGTTTAAAAGAGTTGCTTTTACTGCAGCAGCAGCCGCGCAGTGCTGCTACGGTTAAGGAGAATCAATTATCTTGAATATTTGATGACTCCTCCACCCTCCCGGAAACTATACTTGAACTAGTCTATATCCGTCCCCTCCTAGTTCTATCAGAGCTTATATATGTTGACCACTGAAATACGTCCACATCATTTCTTTTCCACGTGTTTACCTATTGTCATTTTCTCAAGAAATCCCCTCATTCTTCTATAAGATCTGATTCAAGGAGATTTCAATGTGATCTCATTAACTTTGTCGATTAAAAACCACATATTTCAGTCACTGCTCCCATTTTTCTAGAATCAACTGTACATGATTTTTAAAAAATTACATTTAATATAGGGTTCTGCCGAGCCCTGGTCAGGATTTATATTTTGTATAAAAATATTTTTATATAATTAGGTATTTAGGAGACTACGATATGGGAGTAATATATCATTAATATTTTTTTAATGTATGCGAAAAATTAACAGAATAATAAGACTCTTTTGCCACCTCAAATTACAAGTTTTATAATTATAATTTTTCAAGTTTTAACATTTTTAGAAAATTAAATACTTATTTAACGCACAATGGTTTCTTTATTCTCAATGAGGTATTTTTATTTAAAAAATAATTGTGGAAAATGTAGGGAATTCCCTATTTTTACCCGATATATGGTTTGTTACATTGTTTTAAGGTCTGAATACCAATGTAAGACTATAAGATGTCAATACTATCTTGTTGCTCGATAAATGTCTCATTATATTAGAATATTTTAATTAAAAATAGAAATCCCCACTACGGTCTTGTCAGAACTCCATTTTAAAAAGGGCTTAAAAGGGCAATTTCTACAAGAGATAATTTAAGTTGAGAGACCTTACACCATACAGAAATTTTATTGCTTCATTGAGCCTTGGTCGGAATTTCTATTTTCAATAAAAATATTTGTATATAAGTGGGTATTTAGGGGACTACGATATAGTAGTAATATCTCATTATTTATACCAATCTTACATTTGTATTTCTACCTTAGAACTATTCTAATAAAACTAAGATATTGTTGATAATGAAATTGAAGTGTTTTCCACGCTTCACCATTTTATTTTTGCCTAAAATTATTTTTTTAATGTATGAGAAAAAGTAGCAGAATCATAAGACTTTTTTGACACCTTAATTTACAAGTTTTTTACCTATAATTTTTTTATTTTAAACTTTTTTAGAAAATTAAATACTTAAGTACTCAAATACTGTAAATACTTTAATCCACTGCAGTGGTTTCTTTATTCTCAATGAGGCATTTTTATAAAAAAATAATTGTGAAAAATATAGAGAATTCCCTATTTTTACCCGATGTATGATTTTGACATGGAAAATTTTTCAATACTCCACTTCATTATTAAAAATGTCTTGTCTCTTATTGTCTCTTATTTAAATAAAACTGAGATATTGTTGATAATGAAACAGGGCATTGAAAAGTTTTCCATTTCAAAATCAAAAATCGGATACAAAAAGGGAATTCGTAAAATTTGCCACACTTAATTATTAATGACAAGATAAAAGATGGTTATACTTATATATTGAAAAATTAACTAATATGTAAATTGTTGACAAACACTGACATTATTATTACACTACGTTTTATGATTATATCTTTTTCATAATTTTTAACAACTATAAGAGATTTAAATAGATTTCAAAAGATTTTAAGTGATCTCAAAGAATATCTTTGATATATACCATATATCACTTGAAATCTTTTTAAATTCCCTAGAATCACTTAGAATTTCCTAAAATTCCCTTGAATTCCCCATAATTTTAAATCCCTTGAAAAAACTTAAACAAATTTTTAAATTACATACTTTACAATCTTGCATCTATTTAGATAATTAGGTTAAATATCTTAGTTCTTTTTAAATTTGAATCATTTATATAATTTTCACTAATCTCAATTATAGTGAAACAATTCTATA
>JAUESI010000018.1:10601884-10615836 GCA_032275145.1 Synergus laeviventris | reverse complement strand
TTTTTTTTATAAATTTCCAGTCTCTATTCATGATTAATCTCGCCAACCATTTGTCACTGACAAAAAAAAACTCCTTGGCCATAAGTTAGCTAACAGCCTCATTTTTCAATATATTTTAATAATTTTGTTTAGGTGCGATTATTATTAATTTTATTAAAGTTCTGTATACATTAATTAAACATTAATTTCCGGTATTTTCGAAATCCTCTGAAATTTCTTTAAATAATTTATTATATCTAAAAATCATTCCTAATATTTTGAAATTCATCTAAAATCCTTTAAACTTCCTTAATGGATTTTTTTTGAATCCCTTAAAGTGGAAGTGACTCCGGAAAATCTGATAGTAATAAATTTTGGCGACGTTTATGAATATAAAAATGTCCATCAAACATGAAACCGATCCCTGTTTTCTCTTTTCTATATTTGGTTTCAGATCAATGGTAATGTGAGAGTAGTTTTAAAATCTAGAACTCACGTCTGAGAATCAACTGAATGCGACTCAAATCCTCAAAAAAATATATCGCGAGACTTTATCTATAATCGAGATTAGTTCTTGATCAACCCCTCGATTTTTCCTAAAATTTAGTACATTCAGTAGAAAAAATCCTTTTTAAGACGTTTGTTCGAAATTAAAACACAGATTATGGAAAATTGACGCTTCAATCTCTTGAATCAAATACGAATAAATTTATCCTGCTTAAAATTCGACGCGAATTTCACGTAGAAACATTTTTATTTAATCTCAAAGGTCTTTCTCGATTGCAGCAATTCAATTTCCGGACAGTCTACAGTTTCTAGCGCAGAAGTTGATCGGCAAAGAGCGAGAACTTCCGTTTTCACAAGTGCAAAGCCTTAATATCTCGGTGCTATTGAGTTTCAACATCAAGTACGTTTCACTTCGTTCATTACTTTTTCATTAAACAGACTAATTCAATCCCCTACTTTCAAGGAAAGTTCACGCAAAATAATGTAGAGTCATTTTGAAATCTGAAGAGAAATTAAGGTTCAATGCTAAATTCCGAGTTGAGAGAATGCGAAGTGAATTGCGACCGACCTTGAGTTTGAAACGTCTTCTTGACAATGGCAGATTTTAAGGAATGACCTCCAAGCAATTTGACATTTGTTAATATATAAAAAGAAAATCCTTATAAAATTATAATTATTGTATAATCTAAAAATATATTTGTGACATATGCTTATTAGTTACAAATGCATATTTTATAAATATTGATGAAGTGTTTTTTTATTTTACTCAAATTCGATTTTAAAATGTTTCTGGGACATTTTCTTTTCCATGAGAACATTTGATAGAAAAGTATATAAAAGTGAAATACAAGCGTTTCGTGAAATCAATGAAAAAAGCACTTTCCTTCTATTTTGTACCATTTCATAGAATGGAGAAGGGGCCTTTGACGAAAATCGTACACGATTGAAAAAGAGAATGAGGAAAGAAAATGGAACGATCTAAAATACGGAAAGTCAATAAAAGAAACTTGGATGGATTTTTATGAGAGAAAATTCTATTTCACATAGATAGCGAAGTTTCACAGGTTGTCACGTTTATTCTCTCCAAGTGGCAAAGCTGGTTGACATGACAATAAACCTTCGAGGACAGAATATAGAGAAACATGAAGCAGAATTCTACTAGAGACTTGCTAATGACGTTTTCTGTACTTAATCACAATTACGGAATTACGAAACGACAAATTCATATCTTTTATTGACTTAGATTCAAATCAATCTCAATAATTAATTAAAGTAATTCATTTAAATGATCCAAAAGAATTAAAAAGATTTGAGATAAGTATCTCAAAAGTATTCAGAGCATTTAAAAGGTTTTTATTACATTTATAAAATATTATTTGAGAGAATCTCTCTCTCTCTCTCTCTCTCTCTCTTAATATACTGTAAAAATCAATTACATGTTTATATGAAAAAGGGCACAACGGTTTTTCAAAATAGAACTCAGAACTCTTCTCTGTGGTGAAAATGGAAAAAGAAAAATGAAGTCGTTTTTCCTTGTGCTGTGAGGTGAATGAGGGAATAAATTAATTTACTTAACGACTTTCTTGTGTTTTTGCTCATTCTTTCTCTCTCTTACGGAAATTTGAAGACAGATAATGAAGATTTCTTTCTTTCGTCTAATTAATAAATCACAATTCGAATTTATCTTATTTCACTCAATCATACGTGACTTCTTTATTTAATAATTGAATTGCTATAATTATAGAACTTTATAACCTTATATTATAAAATTGAGTATTATAATTTGAGTATCCAATTGCCAAGTAGCTAATATGGTTGACCTTTATTTCAAGACTAATAGGCAGATTTATAATTTAGAGCCATGATTGACTAATATATATTGATGGTTATCAGAATTTACAAAAATAGTTCATGATTATTTTCTGCAGTATTAATGTTTCTTAAACGATCTTTAATTATATTTAAGAAGCACTAGATTTAAATTATTTCTTCGAAAATGAATTTTTGAATTATTTGATATTTTAATAATTGTAAACGATCTTTTTTTCCATACTATAATAATATATCTTTTATTTTATCTTTTATTATAAGTACTGTATTTCCAAAAAAAATATTTCTTCCTTACCGTTTAAAGAGACAATTTTATTCTAGATATTTGTCCCTGATAAAGAAATCCCGAAAATTAGAGCGTCTAACGCCTTCAACTGTAATAAAAAAAACTCAATTTAATTGCGAATATTCGTTAGCAGGAGACAATGGGGAACAGTTAAAATTCCTGCGTAAATTTTAGGACCAGACGACTCCCTAGTCTCTCATATTCTGTACACGGTAAAGTAAAACCACGTCGTGACTTTACACGCTTTTTCTTCAGCTCACGTATAAGGCGGTATCCACCCCTATATGTATTCCTTCTATGAAAGCAGCCTGTAGTAGTAAAAAGAAATGCATCCACACCATCTGCTCGTCTTGTGTTAGTTTTTTTCTGCGGTATACTCTTTGAAAGTTGCGTCGCGATATAAATAAAAAAATTTCCTTCTCTCCCCGACATTCAGAAAAATAGTTCAATTATAATTTTGGATTTTTTAAACGCTTTCATTTTAAACTTTAAAAATGTCAGACTATATATATATAGTCTTTATTGTCTTTCCCCTATTTCCATGTTTTTTCCCTTTTTTTTTTAAAACATATCGTCTTTTTTTCCCTTGTTTTAAAGAACATTCCCCTTTTTTCTCGTTTTTCACTTAAATAGAGAAATGCAATTTTTATCAAAAACATATATATTGTACAAAAAAAATATCGGAAACTCGTTAACTTGACATGCAGGATAAGCGGTTAACGGATCGTTATTTCACATCAAACAGAGCTTTTCGAGTGCCAACTTGATTGTCGAAATCGATGCGTGTTTTTTATTGGAATTTTATTGGAAGAATTATAAGAAATAAAAATAGCTTTTAGTTATAACGTTGTTATCGAAATATATGTATGTAGATTTACAATTCTTGTAAATATGTTACTTTATGTTTATTGATTTTTATTTTAGATGCAATAAAGGATTATTGCTGTTGATAATTAACTTATCTCCTTATACAAAAAGTTAAGATGAAATTAGATACTTTCTTTCTATCTTTGACAAGTTCAATTCTTTACTTTGGTTTTTATCTGCACTAAAATCATAAAGATAAATTCTAGATGAAGAGAAATTGAATTTTGTTTCTTAACTTCAGCCGTGAACATAGCAACAAAAAAGATTCATTCCCTGGCAGAAAGGAAATCCAAAGCTGTAGGCCAAATTTTGAAACATTTCAGTATACCTTTTGTTGTAGAATCTTTAATGCTTGTGATATTTTAATAGATTTTAACGAATTTTAAGAGATTCATAGGTTTTCGTGACAACATTAACTCTTTTTATGAATATACCATACTTTTAAAAGAGAGACTTTAAAAGTTGAGCCGAAAAGTGTCTAAACTTGGAATTACGAAAATCTCATTTTCTCAAACTATATCTTTCAAGTCGTTTCTCGACAGGGTGCAGTTTAAGAAAAATGAATAATACTTAAAGAGCTAGACCTCTCATTTTCTTTTTCAAGTAGAAGAAAATCTCGTTTTAGAGAGATTCTCGTAAAGTTAAGGGAAGTAATTCTATGTCAGTGGCGAATGAAGGTTAATGGTCGAACGGGTCCAACGGCATATCACGTAATCACGAAGCTTTTTAAAGGTTCAAAGCAATTAGCAAACATTAAATTTCACTTCTTCTGATCTTGAGAACTGGCCTTCAAAGCTTGGACGGCTGAAAGAAATATTACAAAATTTTGGATTTTAATTATTTGGCTATTGGGTTTATGAAAAGTATTCAAGTATGTAATTAAAATAAAAGAGGTAAAATAAATTTTTGAAGTTCCTATAGGATGTTCTTTAAAATTCCTTAATATCTTTTAAAAACTTTTGGTCTACTTTAAAACCACATGGAATCATTGAAAAAAATCTTTTGAAATGATTGAAAATTTTACTGATTATCCTCTCGCCATAAGTATGTTTCTATAAATTAGTAAATTTTAAATGCAAGTCTATTCATCCATCTAGATATTTATACTGAAAGAATTAATCTATAATTTATACGTATATTTTGGGACGTGTGCCAATTTTAAAAGCATCGAATTAAAACTGTATTTCTATTTTACATAGATGTATTCTTGAATTTGATTATTTCGTTTGCTAGAAATTTGTAGCTGAAAATAATTGAACTAATTCTTAAATTAGTGTGAATTTCTTTTTGTCATTACACTTTGCTTCGTTAGGTCTAACTTAGCTCTAGATACAATTTACAATCACAACTACCCTCGGGGATAGGAGCTATGTAGTTTTAATGCTGAATTGAAGTTCTGATTGGCTTGTGGCTTGAACAAACGTTTCCTGAATTACAAAGTCTGGTTTACTACCTGATTTCATATTTTACTTCATACCAAAATGAGGTATTGAAACTATTGATCCTGAAATAAAAATATGAATAAACGCCTTTCAGACTAGTGAAATAAATCCGGAGAAACAATTACTACTGAAAGATTTATTAAAAAGTAAAATAAATCTCAAGAAAAACGTTCCTTTGGAAATTTAAACAAAAGAATTCATTTCAGAATAATTGCGCCATTCCATAAAAGAATGGTGGAGCTTCTGGAAATATTTTTAATAAAAACTGATGTCGAAATTGGATTAGAATGAGATGCAACGCTTTGATATCCATTTCAGGCTTATGTATTTGATCAGACAATTAGGATCAAAATGATCCGATTTTGGAGATCAATCACCTATAGTAAAACTACGAACTTTATTGTTTTGATTTACTTTACTGTGATTGCGTTATTTTGTAGAATTTTTTAAGATTAGTGAGCTTTAAACTTTTTAAGATTAGAAGAAAGGATAAACTCGATCATTTTATTTAAAGTTATACATCCGACAGAAAATTAAATTGCAAACTTATACCCTTGATTCTATTTTTCACACTAGGAGAAAAACTTAAGAAGAATAAGAAGAAAGCTTTTAGACAAGTTTGTGCTGTCTAACCACATCTCTCATCGATACTATCTCCTCTTTTAAAAACGCATCAACTATGGTGGGAAGGGCAGTGAAAACCTTACTTATCGAAGGGCGAGGGCAGCTTTAAGCTTTTGGGGATTGAACCACACAATAAATGTCTAATCAGTTTACCACTTGCTTTATAGCTGTCCGGAGAAACACCGATTGTAGACTTGCGGTTTTCCACAAAGCCGGGATAAAAAGGATCATCTCAAATTGACATAATTTAACTCGACTTCCAAGTAGACGTTCAAAAATTGCTCCCTATTCCTCTGTCTCGGGCGCGAAAATCCATTCAGGATCAAAATAATACGATAAAAATAGGAGATGCTTTTAAAGCAGTGCCTTTTCGTTTCAGACAGGGGCACGTAACTGCTGTTTCAAGTGGGTGGGTAGTTCTTTCTAAAAGCTAAAATACCTACTAAAATGTACGGTTTACAGTCAGATCTATAAATTAGACTATTAGAATGAATAAAATGTTCTTTAGAAGATACTTTCCAAAATGAGAGAGTCTTATAAGGGGCCATCCATAAATTACGTAACAGTCTAATATTTTTTTTTACTTGGTGAATTTCACAAAGGTTAAATTGACTTCATGTTGAAAAATATAACCTTACACTTAGTATTATCAAATGATGGCTAAATAGAACTTACCGCAATCAAAAATTTTTTAATTTATTTTAATTTATTCTGAAGAGCCAAATTTAAGTAGTGAGTCAATAATTTTTCAGCATTTTTTGCCAAATCTTCCTTTGACAGATATCAACTTTCAATTTTTTCCAAATAATAATCAATTCTTGCTGCGCCTTAGCGGCCGACTTTGTTGGATGTGACTTTTTATAAGCGTCAAACAACCGCTGATAAATAACATTTAAATCAGGTTTTATGTTTTATGATTTCCACTTGTATTTATAAAGCACATCACCAACGATATCGGAAACGAATTGCTTCATACTTAATACCCGGCCGGGACTTTTAAATTTGTTGTGTCCGTCCACGCAACACAAGATTTGGTATAACTAACCTTACCTTAGAATCATAACACCACGGTAGCGCGCCCAATTCAAACACTATAAATATGTAATTTGAAATTTAGAAAAGTATGATAAATACAATGATCATTTGTTAAAAATATTACGTAACAGTGCCGATTTACCTCCTCCCCCTCTCTCCCCCCCATCTAACAGATCGTAAAATTTTCTCGAAATAAGATATATTATAATAAGATATATTTTTTCAAAATAAGATGTGGATGAGGATTGATATGGAGATAGAAAGGGATAGAAGGGGATAGTCGAGAGATAGAAAGGGATAAACAATATTTATCTCTTTCTATCTCTTTACTTCCAGCAGGGCCCCCACCCCCCTAAAAGATATTACGTAATTTATTATCTTTATCTTTATTCTTTATCCTCTCTAAATAAAAACAAAAACAACAAAAACCTCTTGAAATTCCTGAAAATTCCACAAAATCTATTCAAACTTAGAAAAATCACTGTAAAAAACAATTTATTTGCACGATTTCAAGTTCTTTACAGAACGAGAAATAATTAATGAATTATTTAACATTTATTTTCAAATTTTAAAATAATTTTTAAAAACCTTTAAGTAATTTTTTTACCCCAAACAAGATAAGTATAAAATGCGAATTAATGATAATATGGCATTGAAAGTCAATTTAAGGATTAGCTATTTCAGAAATGATAGGGCGATTATTTTTAAATTATGAGGATAATACATTTCTTCAAAAAAGTAATAAGGAGTAGATTTTGGTTACTGATTCGATAAGAGAATCTATATATTTTATAAACGCGGCAAATACTTATTCATAAATAATTTATTAATCAATTTTAAAAAATTCAGTATTTATATTAAATTTTAATAATTTTCCTCTTAATTTTTAATTTAGGCAAATTATTTATAATTTATCTAAAACCTCGCGGTATTTAAATATTAATCAAATTATAAATTAATACGCACTAAAATTAATTAAATTATAATAATAAAATAATATGTCTATAATATAATGAAAATACAATTTAAATCCCCCTTTACCCCTTTAATAAAATATTTATATGTTAATAATTATTATATAACTATCATGTAAAATCTCGATTTAAGATTACAATTTTAATATTTTTAATTACTATTATTGAAATTAATATTTGTTATACCAAATATTTTTTATTGTTGATATTTCAATAAACGAGGCATTTTTAGCTTCGAATTCCTTTCTTCTCCCATAAATCTTAACGGACTAAAAATTTACTTAATCCTTAAACGGCTTTGCTCTTGCCAAAAAGGAACGGATAATCTCACGCAAAAAAAAATGGACGACAATCTAATGGATTTATCTTATGACTTTTTTTTTTACACTTTGCTGCTTTTCCTTCAGTACCCTTATGCGATATTCCATCATGGTATTTATGTCGTTCCCATGTTCAAGGGAAAAGCAAATAACTCGGTTGAAAGTGATATGTAGGTATATGTGCTTGTGCATATAAGATAAAGTAGTCGATCGGAAGTGACATTAGCAAGGAGAACATTCGTCGTCTGGGAGTCTAATAAAATTAGAATTGGAATTTGAATTCACATCTAATAAAATTGAAATTATTTTTTTCCATGTGAAACGGGCTGACAGCGAAGGATTGATCACTAATAAAAATTGAGTTTATCTTTTGAAGTAAATATCTGATCTTTCAAAGTTTCGATTCGAAAAAACTCTTAGAAATTTTCTAATTTTTCTTTCGCCTGAAAACTAGCGTTGGCTCTATTCCTTTTTCTTAATAACTCACTTGTGTCTTAGACGTAACTAGCGCAGTGATGAAAGAGGCTAGTAACCGCTAGAAAAACTGTGCAATATCTAAAAAGTAGGTCAGCCCTGATCTGCGTACTTATACATATTTGAAAGTTCAAAAACCATGTTAAAATATTATGAAAGATGACAAAGCTTAATAAGAGATTTAACTTTAATCAAAAAATTATAACTTTCCAATAAATCGTGGATTTAAAGATCTGATTTATGAAGTCTACGTGTTTTGT
Organism: Synergus laeviventris; assembly: GCA_032275145.1. NCBI lineage: Eukaryota > Metazoa > Arthropoda > Insecta > Hymenoptera > Cynipidae > Synergus > Synergus laeviventris. The sequence continues at coordinate 10,607,238 of JAUESI010000018.1, read as the reverse complement.
TCACTTTTCTTAAAAAGAATAATCGAATATATTAATTAAAAGCCTTGCAGTTTTACACAATAATATTTCTGCTAGTAAATCTCATGATCAAAAAGTACCTAAATTATTCTATGTCGTTATTCGTAATTAAATTGCACGAGATAACCGAGAGTCGAGTTTCGGGGGTGGAAATAAGTGTAGCGTGTGAAAAATAGCTCTCTCAAGATGAAATTACTCTTCAGCACCGTTCCGCACAGCATACTTTGGTTAATTAGCTTTTCTCCAAATAGAACACAAAGACAATATTCCACCGAACTGTCTTAGAAGTCTAAACACTTTGTTATATACACAACAATATCTAAGACCTGACATTGATTCAAAAAATTTAAATTCTATTCAATTTCCTTATGGATCGTCAAAAGAAAATTACACCCCGAAATACATGCAGACTAAAACTTGATGAAAATGTCGGTGGCCCGTTGGCAGATAAATTTTATTTCTCCATCGAACATTCCGCAAGTCGATATCGGTTATTGGCTTTCGTCTGAGATTCGCTGAGAGATTCAGTGACGTGTGAGCGCGTGTTGCAGCCAGAGGGTGGAAGCTTATTAGTTATTACTGCCACATTTCATCAATATTATGGCAGAACACTTGTTTGCCAAATTGCAACACTCCTTTTCTAAGAAAATAAAATATACGAGTCATCTAATCTTTGTTTCTATATTTTTCGTCCGAAAATTATTGTTTCATAAATACAAACGCATAAATAGAAATAAGATAAAATTTACAACATGTCAGCAATTCTGTTTATTTGCTAACCTTGTATCAGATGATGTGAGAAGAGCTGAAAGTAACTTATGAAGTGTGCTGGGAAAAATGGGGTGGTTATGAATATTTATGAAAAAGTGCTTTCTACTTCCGTAATAAACTCCTCCTGTCGTCATTCAAATATCATAAATAAAATATATTCGCAAAGTGAATGTGTTACTCAGGGGAAAAAAAAACTTTTTACACGAAAACTTTTGCCAACTGAAGTGTAGACATTTTAAAATAAATAAAAAAGGTATTTACTGTTTGAATTAGAAATAAAAAATTCGTTTCTCTAAATACTTGAGATAGCATATTGTGCAATGATTTTCAAGTCTTCGTGAAGCTTTACCGGAAGTTAATGCTCGCAGTAAAAGTACTCTGAGTGAGTGCAGAGTCACGATCAGGTTTCTGTGAAGTATAATAAACTTCCCATGTACCTGAAAAACTTCGCTTGCTGATATAATGAGTGTACAGTTGTACACTGTAGAGCTAAAGCTAGTGCCCTCCTTGATTGCTTATTTCTTCGACAAATAGTATGAATTTACATATTATTCTATTCTCCAGCGAGTCTAGCGGTCTAGTGCATTTCCCAAGGCAAATAATTGAACTCAAGAGAACTCATCATATATATATGGTATATATATATGTTAATAAATTTTATTCCGTAAAATGCATTTTGAATAAACTGCGGTCATATTATGTTTAATTTATTATTACTATTATTTGAAGAGACTAGCAATAGAATTATATGATGAAATCTATAAATTTAGGTAATTTGTACTTGCTAAAATTATACATGCAACGTTCTATATCTCGAAATCGATGCGCTGATCGTGGAAAGCCACAAGCGAATTGCCTTTATACAAATCCCTTTCAGAATTACTATCCGCTTTTATATAATAGTTCTATTATTTCCTAAAGCCAAAGGAAATGGGTCATTTCTTCCGTTAAGTATAGAAAAGCTCATTTAACTCCAATAAAATTCTAATGCGGGATAGATTCTCCAAAAAATTGAATCGACAATTTGTCAACTCAATTGTCAACTCCATCATTGCTATAAGCTGCCACACTTATAAGCGAAAGTAATAAAAACGAACATACTAATATATAATTCTGCAATTTATTGCACACGTGTGGAACTGAAGTTACCGTCATGCACAATATTAGTCGAAGTTTCTATTCGAGAGTGGAACAACGAAAATACGTTCGCCCTGTCATTGTTGATGAAATTACAAATGTTGAAACTTTATAGGTATTTACAGAGCTTTGCATTTGTTTACCAAGATCACATCAAAATGGTTTAACAGTGTGTTAACAATTTAGTTAATAATTTGCAATACTATTTTTAAAATTGAATAATCTAAAGGATATTCCAGAATTCCGCTCAATGTTAAAATTAACTTGGTTTTTGTCGAGATGAAAAATTTTTATGAGTAATTCTCATCGGTTTAAGAAAAACTGTCTATCCGCACATTTTTCTCTTATCAATTTGAACTTTTCTTTACACACACATAAAACCAAAGTTTCTTAAGCGGAGTAAATCAGACTCTGTTCAGAACACAATATTTTATGTGACCTTAAAAAATAAGTTATTTGTGTACGAAAGATATATCGTGAACTGGAATAGAATCCTTAACTTTTTATTATGAACCATAAGTCAAACCTCCACTTCAAAATTTCACATTATACGTTTATAAAGAAATATATGACGCTTTTTAAAACATGATATATATATAATATACCAATTCTTTAGAATCAAATGCTTTTCAGTAAGGTGTAAAAATGTACGGTAACACTTTTTTCGTGCTAGAGAGCAACAATTCCCCACATTTTTTATTCCAAATCCGAAAAAATAAATACCTTATTTTGCTTTATTTTGATTTTAACAGGTGCCAGTTTGGATTTAAAGTTTTTAATAACAATTGCATGGGGCATTTTTGAAGTTGGAAATTCATAAAACCACATTTCGAGAAAATAAAAGTTATAGTTTAGGTAAACAAAAAATTAATTAAATCAAATAATAGCATCACAAATATTTAAAAATTGCAGCATTGATATTATTATAGCATACAATAACTATTATATGACATTGCTTTTATAATGACCGTCCATAAGGGTCCATAATAATTTTAAAAAAAGGATTTTTTTAAATTGGATTTTTGCACTTTACAAAATAAAAAAGTTACGGCCTTTAAAAGTTGAAATTTGAGAAAAAATGTATCCTACTGGTACCTAACTCCTAATGTACCCTAACTAGGAAAAACTGGTCAATACTTCATCAAGATTAAAAAACTATTCTTGGATTTATTATTTGTAGTATTTGATTACTTAAATAGTTATATTTTTCAGAAAAAAATTCGAATATCTGAAACCGCAATCTCTTTTTACCCATTGGTGGGATTTCTATTCACCACCTCTATTCGAAAATCGAGATCAGAGTTGCCAAGTGATTTGAAAGAATTTAAAGCGATTTCAAAATATTTCAAGTGGCTTTAAGGTATTTCTAAAGAATTTCAAATGAGTTCACGGAAATTTCAAGATTTTAAAGTAATACAAACATTTTGTTAAATATTTCAAGGGATTTTAAATGATGTTTAGGAATTTTAAGGAATGTAAGGGGATGTCAAGAGAGAGAGAGATTTCAAGTGATTCTAGGAAATTTAAAATGATTTGAAGAAAATTTACAAAGGTACCAATATTTTCTAAACAATTTAAAAAGATCTTAAGTGATTTTAAGAAATTTAGAGCGATTTTAATAGATTATAAGTGAGTAAAAATTATTTAAAAAGAATTTCAAAAGAATTCAGATGACTTTCAAGTAATTGAAAAATTTAGTAAGTATTTAAAAGTATTTTAAATGGTATTAAATAAGTATTCTAATTGGTTATAAAAGTACAAAAAACAATTTTAAATAGTCTTCACCAGATTTAAAAAATGTCAAGAAATTTTAAAGGATTTCAAATTATGTCAAGTGATTTTAAGGTATTTCAACAAATGTAAGATATAAAAAATATTTTTAGATTCTTTAACATTTTTTTAATCTCTTGAAAACTTTTGAGATTTGTTGAAATCCATAAAAATACTGTGCAATCTTTTGAAATTTCTTTCAATTTCTTCAATTCATTGACATCTTTAAAAATAACTAAAAATATTTTTAAATATGTTGAGATCGCCGAAATTCAAGGGATTTATAATGGTACTAAAAAATTTCAAAGGATCTTAAAAGTTGCAAGATTTTGAAGTAATGGAAAACAAAAAATGTTAAAAATTTGTTGAAATATCTTAAAACCTTGTGAAATATGTTAAAACCCTTCGAGATTACTTGAAAACTCATATAGTCTTTTGAAATCACTTTAATTCTCTAGATATTAAAAAAATTATGAAAAAATCTAACCATAAAATATAGTTCAATAATAATTTTCACAATTAGTTAATCTTTCTAATATATGAATATAACCATCTTTTATATTTTCATAAACAATTGAGTGTGGAAAATGTTGGAAATTCCCTTTTTTACCCGATGCGATCTTAGAGTTGGACGTGGAAAAATCTTCAATGCCATGCTACATTATAAATATCTCACTTTTATCACATTATTTTAAGGTGGGAATACCTATGTAAGATTCATATTAATGAGATACTACTATATCGTTGCCCCGCCTAAATGCCGAATTGTATAAAAATATCTTTATTGAAAATAGAAATACCAACCAGGGCCTGGTCAGAATCCTATGTTAAATAGGGCCCAAATGGCAATTTCTACACAACTAGGTAGGTACTTAGTAGTTTTACTAATAGGTAGTTAGTATTATAAATAAAAAATTACATATTGGGGCCTTAGGGAACTAAGACATCTTAAATAATAAAGTAATCAACAATAATAAAATTTTCATTTAAACTAAAATTATAACGAAAGAGTGACTTATTTTTATGGAAACTTTTTATGAAATGTTTTATTTAAAAATTTTTTTATTTATGCACTTTTTATAATGACCAGTCACAAGGGCCTTTTTTCTTTTTTTGAAACATATTATCATCCCCCACAAAAATACGAAAATGGTCATTTTAGACCCTAAACTATAAAAATAAGAATATATCCTAAACTAAAACCGACATGCGGACGCCCACATATAATATTATAGTCTATATTAGTTATAATTACCAATTCATTAAGCATTTGTCCGATTATATGTGTCGACGGTTTGCTGAGATTTAATTATCGCATTTATATTATGTAAACGTATCGTAACTACGATATCTTCTGTATAATGTATACATTTAATTGTGCATCTGCACTAGACTCGTGATGATGTAATGCAATAATTGTAAGCTTCCTCGTGTTCGCTTCGACCACGATATAAGAGAATCGCTCCTTCGTATTTTATAGTGAAACAAAACTATGAAACGCTATTATGGAAATTCTCAGACCTAATTCAGTATAAATTCATTTACAAAATTTATAAGAAGACAAACTATGCCCATCTTTAAGTATTAAAAATTACTCAAAGTTACTATTTTGGCATTTGAAAATCCAAATGATATATGCTTTATAAAATGTTAAGATA
>JAUESI010000018.1:10585550-10601784 GCA_032275145.1 Synergus laeviventris | reverse complement strand
TCTCTCTCTCTCTCTCTCTGTAGTATAATTTAAACATCCGTTTCTAAGTAATTTCTTTTACAAATTTGTTACGACGTGAACAGCATCTAATGAGTTAACGTTGTGCAATGCATTTTTATGAGATTTAAAATAGAAGATGAAGGAGTCATGACAATATTTGAGAAAAGGTTCGACCCAGCTGATTATACAGTTTTTCGTAGTGAAAGAGGGTTACTCTTGGAATAAATTGAGGGAGGTAGGTCATGGAGGCAGGAAGAAGTCAATGATGTTTTTAATTGGTAAAACACGATTGAGTAGCGAAGCTTCTCTAATTAATAATCGATACTTATAATTACTGAAACACAAAAAGAACGAGAAGAAACGCTTTCTATACTTGTCAGAGCTTTAATTTAATTCAGTATATTGCAAATTTTGTCAATAAAAAAGTCAGTTAATTTTATTCTCAATCAATTTCATTCAAATCTTAAAATTGATGGAAATTTTGTGAAACTCTTTGACTTCTTTTAATTTCTTCAGATTAAACCTATTTAAAGAAAAAGAAATCACTATTTCACATTTTTAAACGACAATGAGAACTGTGATAAGTGAATTTAAGAAACAGTCACGATTTTATTTTCACAAATTCTCATATTTTGTACCTGATGCTTAATAGAGACGTCAGCGTGACATGCAATTTCCAAGACAAACTTTTTATATATGGTACATTAGAAAAATAAATTGCGCTCTCTATCATTGGAGCTGAAACACTAAACTGATTTAATAGTGTTTCGATATAGGAAGTTTTTCTCGAGGAGAGAGAGAGTTTACACTATTATGTCAACGGAATAAACTCACCTCTTTTCTTTGCGTTGCTGCTTTTTCTTCTTGAAAGCTTTCTTAACCCTCAGAAGCAAAAAGGCGGCTCGGTCGATCGTTAGGCTTGGACTGGCCTTGTCACCACTTGACATCCTGCGTTCTATTCCTCCCAGCACCTTAAGCAAGCACAATTTCACTTTACTTAATTACCATTCCTCCTTAGTTATCTGTTTGGTAGATTTAAGTAATTATCTCTGTTTTGCAGAACGGAAGGGAGTAAGAAATAAAGAGAAACGAAAGGAGCGAAAAACTGATTCAACTCGAAAGGTTTGGCTGGCTGATTAAATGGGTAATAAATTAATTGATATATAAAAGCGATAAATTAATTAAATTAATTAAATGAATGCAATTTGTCCCAAACTTAAATCTCCTACTTCCTATTCTTACGGAAGGTAGAAGAAAGGTGCTTAATTTTTTGACTTATATTATTTACAATGTACATAATAACCGTAAAAAGTAATTTTCCTCAAATCCGTTTTACCCCATGTGCAGAAATTTATAAGGGGTTCTGGTGGGGCATACTGGTCAATACCCCATCAGGATTAAAAAACTATTCTTAAATCAATTATTTGTAATATTTGATTACTTAAGGTTTCAAGTGGTTTTAAGGAGTTTTTCAAGTATTATTTCAAGAAAATTTACGTGATTTCAAAAACATCAATATTTTCTAAAGAATTTCAATAGATTTAAAGTGGTTTTTAAGAATTTTTAAAGCTTTTCAAAAGAATTCTGATGAGTTTCAAGTAATTGAAATTTTTTTTTAAGTACTTAACTTATTAAGGATTGTTAAAAGAACTCCAGAGAATTTCCAAGAGCTTCGACAAGATTTAAGAGATTTCAAGTAATTTTAAGGTATTTGAAAAAATTTAACAGTTTCAAGATTCTCAAGTAATTTCAAAACATAAAAAAAACTTCCAGATTCTTTAAAATCTGTTAAGAGAATTTAAAGCGAATTTTAAGTGATTTTAAAGAATTTTTAAAGAATTTAAAATTGAAAACTTATCAGGAAATTGTAGAGTTATCAAAACATGTAAAAGGATTTTAAAACTCTTGTATAATCTTTTGAAATTTCTTTAAATCTCTAGTTTTGTTAAATATTATGAAAAAAATATAACCTGTTTAAAGTTCCTAGAAATATCTCCGTGTTTGTCAACAATATATATTAGTTAATTTTCAAAATATAAATATAATTATCGAAATTTAAGGGATTTTTAAAGATACTGAAAAATTTCAAAGGATTTTAAAAGAATACCAATAATAAAAAATATCTCTGTTTTATTACATACTTTTAAGGTGGGAATACCAATGTAAGATTGATATTAACGAGATATTACTACTATACCGTTGCCCCATAAATGCCTAATTATAATAAAATATTTTTATTGAAAATAGAAATCCGGACCAGGGCTTTGTCAGAAATCTATTTTAAATAGGGGTTAATGAAGCAATTTCTACACGGGCTTTACCCAATTTTAAATCTATGAAAATTTTTTTCAAATCCCATAGTTACGAAAGAATTCATTGCAAATTTCAATAGAACTCAGTAAATTCCTTTTTTCACAATATTGCGTTTTAGAATGTAACGTGTGTAGTTGACTTATAACATGATATTATGATGTATGACTTAATATTCCTGCCAATATTACTATATTATATGAAATCAATATATACAACCAATCAATCTTTGTGGATGATCGTTGGTCAAATCGTAGCCTTGCATATCTAAAATTTATCGATTTAGTGTCACTATAGAGTTTCTATAATTACAATTTAGATATATTTTGATATATCTAAATTAATCACAATAATACTCGAATAAAGCGATTTGAATACATTATTTTGAGATATACAAAATTATTCATATTATTGGAGAAGATTAGAAATTCTCATATGTTTGGCCTGCAAATCACCTCTTTCTGATTCTAAGATTTTGGATTAGCAAGCCTGCACTTTCACGAATGACTGTCTTAGGATCGATAGTGATTGGCTTTAAGCAGCCTGAGGCCGCAGGACAAAATTAATCAGAATGTTTATCCTATGTGATATACATTTTGGTAAATGGAAATATCCACAAACTTAATGCTTCTATTCACCTACTAAGAGGACTTGAGATGAACAAAGAATTAATTAGCCTGGATGCAAATTAGAAATATGTTTCAGAGTTTACTTTAAATCGGTGCAGAACCATTGATTTCAGTTTTTTATTCACTTGAATTCACTTGATTCACCTGCATGCATATTTTGAAGTGAAATCTAGATCTGTTGAACGTATTAACTATAAATCTTCACAAAGACCTACAAGTCAATTTTCAAGAGAGCTTTCAAAGCAGCAAAGTAAATTCAATGAATATAAAATGAAATGAACTGTCTATACAGGACAAATTTCTGTGTAAATTGTTTGTATCCACCTGACCAGGGAATGCTTTGAAAGGACCGAATTAAAGTTTGTCCTTCTCATTTCAACCAGGTCTGAAAACAAATAAAATCTTAACTTTTTGTCAATCCGGTTGGTAGGTCAATCGATTTTTGAGACTGCACTAGATTAGTAACAAAGAAATTTCTAAGCATTTTAAAGTATTTGATAACACCGAAATATATTCATTTGTATCCAAATATTTGCTTTTAAACTGGAGATAGCATTATTGGGTGTCTGACATTATGAAATTATAATTGAACAAGAATGGCTTATAATGTATTTAATATCATGTCCTCAATGTAGTTAATTTTCTTGAACGAATATTTACAGAGCAGTTAATATGCGAACTACACATGGCGTAAAATATGTGAAGCACATTCGGATATATAATGTTATTGTACAAAGAAGGGAAGATCACGTCAAGATCAAAGCCAGGTCAAACTTTCCCTCCTCCCAAGGGAAGTTACCTTTTCTTACAATACATATATATATATAGAGTACGGTGGCAACATAATTTAAGTTTGCTTTTCCACTCAATTGTATACCTCTTTTTTCTGCATTTTTTAAAAATATTAGCATTATTGGATTAGATATTAGATGAAAGTATGTATATATGATAATTTGACATCATATTAATTGAAATTTATAAATGAATACATTTTTCTAGATATTTAGTTATGTACTCTAAGGAAAATTCTGACCTCTACGTGCTCTTGAAATTCCTTCAATAGTAATTGCAGAAAATTATTGATATTATCATTTATAGCTATCATGCATAGTTAGAGAATTCACGAAGCGATTCAGATGTAACGACCTCTATATATTACATATATGTATATGCGACTATACTTTTTTTACATCAATATGTCTCATTCCCACTCCTCTCGGTTGACTCTTTTTTTTCAATGTATCTGCAGCTTCGTTAGGCGACATTCATAAAATCAGAAGAGCCCTAAAATTATAGACCATGATTGAAACTTCATGGAAACTCCGTCAAATTGCAGAGAAGTTTGCGAGTAAACAGTTTCAAACAGTTTATATGTATCCTCCTAAATATATTCTCAACAACTTGCAGGTCCTTGTCGATCCATATTTTCGAACAAATTAAATATTTCCTGTTAAGACGTTCACACGTAATTCACTTTAAGCTGTATTTCTAAATTATCTTGAATCAAGTATGTAATCAGATTTTCAGAATTAACATTTTTCACCTCCATGCGAATCTATAAAAGCAGCCATTCAACAATGTTACTGTAATTGAGATAAAGTTCTCAATTTTTCTTCTTCTTTTTCTAGTCAACACGCTTCCACTGAAACCTTTAATTTTCATCTCGACATGAAAAGGTCGTTGGAGTCGTTGTTTGAGTTCTATTTTGTTCCGGTGTGGTTTGAATAAACGAGAAAAAGAAAAGAAAAAGAGAGAAATGTGTCCGTTCGTTAACAACGAGTGAAGTGCAATTTCTTCTCGACTTATAATTCCAGTCAGCTCCAATCGAATAATTCCTATTAAAAAGCAAAGCTCTGTTAATTTGAATATTTTTGCGCGAGTGTAATAAACATAGAAGGAAAGATTGCAAGCGTAAAAGATACATAAAAAGATCGTGGTTTGCATTTATTATAGCTACAAAATGAATGATCTAGAAAATTCGCAATTTCTTTTTATACTTTTTAAGGCTTATATGTAAAAAAATAGAATTTAACTCCCAGTGAAGGTTATAAAATGGGTTATTCATGCCCACCATGCAAATATATATTTTTTTAACTGTTGGATAAAAATTGTGCAGAGAGTTGATAATCCTAAATTATTATGCGTGAATGTAACGCTTTTATCCATAGTTTCAACTGTGATTATATTTTAACTTCATATATTTTTTATTTCATTGGACTTTTGTTTAAAAAGGAAATTCGATTAATTTTACAAATACTAAAACGATTTTCCACCATCGTTCTTTGTTATATATCGATACGGAATTCGCACGATATTTTTACGTGATCAGAATATCGCTGACAGTTGCGTGTTATACGAGATTAGGAAAAGGTTAAAAATTTATGTTAGAAACAATATTTACGTGTATTATGTGTAATATATGAAGAGGAAAACTAAAAGTTTTACTTCTTTGCGAAGTTATCACGCTAATTGAACTGCTCCGCTTCAACAAACGAGACAATCAAGGGCGTTTGATCGTTCTTTTAGGTGTAATGATGAGAAGTTAATATCTATTAATAAAGTTGTTGGTTTAACCTCGAATGAAACATATATCTTATCGAGGATTAAAATCAGAAATATACAAGAAAAATTCATTTGTTTGGGGAAAGAATAAAATTCTTCCTTCTACAAGACAATACAATTTATTATGGATGAGACCAAAAGTTTGAATCATCTCTCCAAGTTTTTTAAAATCTGTTGAAATATCTGAAAATCTCTTCGAAGTATAGTCTTAAGTAAGTCTTAAGTATACTTAAGGGTATTGGATCCAAATTCTAACATTAAATTGAAGTTTCCCGTTTTAATCAACAATTATTATAATTATATATCTTCTCGCGTTGTATATCTTTTCTGTTTTAAAGTAGAAATATGCCTATAGAGCGAAAAAATATTTACTTTTAATACTTTTAGCTTAAAACAAGGAATGTAAAATTAATCTCAAACTCAATCTTCTAAGTTTAGTCAGAAAGTATTTAAATTACAGATTTTATCGCTTTGTTGTTCTGTTTAAAAATTGAGTAGGTAGACAGAGTGAAAAAACATATATATAATTATAATATTTGTTGAGTAAAATTAACGTTAAGTATTATATCTCAAGAATTTGTAGATTCAAATTTTGCTTTTTCATAATCTTGAAATTATTCCAATGATAGCGTCGCCCCCATAGTATAAACCAAAAATAAGACGATTTTTCTTTTTGCTTTATGCACGAGACTATTTTCGAAGTCGGAGGGCGGTTCTCTTTTAATTAAATCGTAATGGAGAAGCTTGTATTTTCAACCTAGTGTGGGTTGTAGAAACACCAGTTAATCGATGTGGTTTAAACTTCTATAATCCTCGTATTCGAGTTCATAATTAGTACGATATATTTCAGACAGAGTAAATCTCCAAAGGATTATTTTTGTCCCAAAGTTGAATGAACTGATGCAAGCATGAGTTGTAACTGCATTGAAAGTCATGAATATGGCAATTTTGTAGAAATTCAATATAATTATATCGAAAAAGTTTTTCTAATATTTTACAGAAATTCGCAAAAGGTTTCCTAGAAATTCATAGAAATAGTTATTGCTCACGACCGATGACATTTAGTGTCGATAAATACATAAATTTTTAGAGTTTCAGATAATACTAAACTCACGAACTTCATATATAATTTTTAACTGCTGCACATATTGGCTTCCAGATATTTGAAAAATATGGACATACTTTTATTGTTCAGTAATGTTTAAAACGTCTATTTGAATTCTAAATCGAAAAGGGAAAAAGGATGTTACCAGCATTAATCTACATTTTCTCCCTTTTCTTTTCTCAAATTATCAGGAACTTTTATAAGGATTCAGTGATCCGTAAAATCAATTCACTGACTGTAATATATGTCGGTTGTCCTCCTTTTTTCTCTCCTCAACATTTTCAATACTCATTTGAACGGAATCCAGTTCCACTTAATTTTCGTGATTACTCAAACAATGAAATTGTGAATGAATTTCCGACTTTAAAATTTAGGGATTGTCAAGAAGTGTATCAAGTGATGAGTCATTAAAAGCTAATTTTAGCTGGATATAAAATACCTTTTGTTTCACTGAAGTAAATATCAAAATTGGAATACTTATATACTTTATTATTCACATAAGATCTCTTTAAAATCCTTTGAAAACCCTCGAAATCTTGAATCTTATAGTGTTCACTAAAAATTCGAATGATGAACCCCTCGACTTTATGTTTTAAAGATTTACATTTTCTATTTAGGTAAAGTTAATAATATGAGATTTAATATGTGTGTGTGGATGTTTGAAAAGTGGGTGTTAACAAGATAAACTTAATTAGTATTGTAACACACGTAGGCCGTTGATTAATATTTCAAATTTGCATTTTCTCTTTTATCTAGATTACAATAGCTCATCTCAAATTGAAATTTCTTAAATATTTTCCGATTTATAAAAACATCCAAAATTATTGAAATTTTAAATGATTCTTGACCTTCATTTTTATTTAAACAATCAATTTAACTGAGTCAATTTTGTCATTCAAAACTGTGATTTAGTTTTTATCTCCAGAAGCCGTCGGAATTAAATTGAACTTATTTTCCGGTTTCACAAGCTTTCTTGTCAACATGTTATGTGCCTGGAGATATGAAAGAGGAAAACTTGTTATACGTATATTTTCTAATTTTCCGGTTAAAACACGAACTGTTGTTTTTCGATGAAATTTGTCAACATGTCATACTTTGGTGTGTCAGTGTGATAATGTGACACTCTCTGGGTTTTAACTCTTGTATAACGATATAAATAACAAGTTAAACAACAAACATAGAAACTTGGAGTAAAAAACTGGAGCACTGCCAGATCTAGAATGGATCTTTATTATCTTATTTTCCATTATTTTTTATCAACATTGGCAAAGAATTAAAACAGCTTTTTGAATATGAAGATGTTTATGTATTGAAGGAAAAAAAACTAGAGTACAGATATCAATTCAAGACAATCAAGAATAAGAAAATAAACTTTATTAATCCTTCAAGCAGTTAAGAGATTTTATAAATTAAATGCAATCAAATTTTCAAATAATTTATTAAATTAAAATCTCAAGTGCGCCATCACACATTTTATGATTATATTTTCGCAAGGGTTGAGCAATCCTGACGCTGGTCAGCACAAAAAATTTAAGAAATAATTCAAAATTAACGAGTTTACGAAGAAATATCTCTCGATTTGTGGACTTAAAAAGAGAAGCCCTAAATAGATTGAAAGATGTTATCTCAATATTCAATTAAAGTATTGAATTTTTCCTACTCTTACAGATTTTTTAAATTTATTTCAAAAATATCACGGATGTGAGTATATTAAAAATTCAAAGACGGGATATAAAGTAAAAACCGAGTGAGCGGTTTGAAAAACCTTTGTATATTTTACTACTTTTTATGGCAACATAAACTGAAATATAAAAGTCGAAAATAAGCACCAGAACGAATGTTCTCGAAACTAAATCACAAATTTTTAGAACGAAAATTTTAAATCCTAACAATTTAAATATACGGTCGACGAATTCAATTATTTATAATTTTCTAAAGCGATGAAAACTTTTAATCAGTATAACATGGGACATTATTATACAGTCAGGTTGCTCACTAACGACTTTTCACACTTTTGGTCGCTTCATAAAAAATAGGTCACTTTTAGTGTACCTTTTCAGATTTTCATTAAATGAAGAACTTGAAATTAATATTAAAACTTGTATACCTTAAAGTTTAGTTGAAAATATTAACTTATTTTCCGAGCATTAAGATATGGTGCATGTCTCATGGAAAGAAAACAACCTGCTTTAATTAAAATTAATCCTTGCTGGAGCTCGAAAAATTACTCAGAATTCAATATAAATAGTCATTTTGAGCTTTATGGAATACCATGTTGTGAGATTATGAATTTTGTTCGTCTTTTTTCGCTCATTCCATACATAATTTAATGAATTTTCGATCTGTAAATTATTAATAAAAAAACTAATGATTTGAAGAGATGTTTTACAGCATCTCCATTGAGGATAAAAATAAGGCATGAAAGTATTTTTTTAAAGGAGTAGAAAAATTTCTATGTATGGAGCAAGAAATTATTCAATTCCGAGAAAACTAGTTTGTATAGGAAGTAGTTTTAGACTCATATTAAATAAAGTTTACTTGACATCCATTTATAGTATACTCTACGACTTTATAATTAATACATTACACAGAACAGATTGATCACTCTTGAAATATTTTGTACACTCCCTATAAATGAAATCTTTTAAAATCCGTTGGAATCTTTTGAAAATATGTTTTCTTCTGAAATCTTTTGAAATTACATACAATTTTCAAGTATACTCTACCTATAAACAACTCTATTGATATTGAATTCTTTTGACTTCTATAAAAATGCCGATAACACATTATAAGATACGATTAATTAAAATCAGTTTAAACTAACTTTAAAGTTAGTATTTTATATGTAAAATCTATTCCCAAAAATGATATACCTCTCTTTCATATCAGTCACCCTTGCATGGTCCGAAAGGTTGACTAATGCAAAAAATATATAAATAAATGTTTGCACTCTAAACATCACAGCAAAACGTCAATCAGGCACAATATCGAGATAAAACTATAGATCACACTCAACGACCCGGATCTGAAGCAATGTAAACTTTTTAAAACATAAGTAAACTCAGACTCACAAATTATTTTCAAAAAATATTTTTTTAAATCATTTGTAATTATAACTTTTCAAAACATTTTGATTATGTTACATTTTATTTATTAGAGAAGATACAGACCATCAGTGGTATGTTGAAATCTGCTCAAGGTGCATTTTTAAGCACAAAGTTAAAAAAAAATTTTTTTATATCAAGAAATAATTTTTTTACAAGCCCTGATAACACAATTAAAACGCGGCGAATAATCAGCGGTGAACGCGGTACAGGCGTCGCGACGTCCGACCACTGACTGACTCACAAAGTCTACGTCGCGACGACGACCACCGACGCCAAACTACAAAGGGGGGAAGGACGAATATACACTACGAAGAGCTCATCGATCTTTCCAATAGAGACGCACCCAATCGAATAAGTATATGTGCTTTATGATTTGTTTAATCTGTATAATCAATTGTTGAAAAGTTCCCGATTAAAAATAAATTGCTCTTTGTTAGGTAGAGTATATTCGGAAAATGCGACATTTCAAGTATTTCTCTTCGAAATTTCTTTCTATGCTCTTTAAGCCTGAAGGAAGGGGTTTGAAAACTCGCAATTCGATATTTTCATTGTTATGTCTATATAATCATAATTTGAAAAATAATTAAAAGCTCATGTGATGCGAAAAGCGTTGCTAAAGTAAAATATGTAATTATATGGAGCAAATGAATTAATAAAGTTTTTGCAGCATAAGTTATTCATGCTTTATGAATTAAACATGTATCATGTTTTTCAATTGATGAATATGCACCTGAGAAAGTAAATAAATGTGTAAAACTGAATTCTGAAATAGATTAGAAATCCCTAGTGAAATCTTCAAGTGATGAGCGATAATTTTGGATTATTTAATTTTTGTACACATTAAGCCTCTTCAAGGGCTAATTACCCTACATTAAATTGCAAATATTAAATTACAATTATTAATTGGATATTAGACTCATAACTAAATCTGGATATGTTTCCTTATCAACTTCATGTTCATTCAATTCAGTAGTCCAGCCAAGTGTCTTGTACTACTTGGAGATTGTCGGACGGAACGGAAGTTTCACTACTGGGAAGCTAAATCATGTTGTCTGACCAAAGCTTTATCTTACCACTTAAGTTCTATCAAAGTAAAGTTGTTCAAACCTTCATTGCCTACTTGTACCTTCTTTGACCTTTTTGGATCATATATTATACATTTCCATAACTCTCTTATTAAATTTTCACCAAAACCAGAAGTGACTAAAAATTTATGACGTGAATAAGACTTTTTATTTGGACAATATAAGTATACAAATATAAGAGTCGAATATATACTCGATTACTAAGCTGCCAGAAAATTAAAAAAAAACGAATTTTCCGGCGAATTTCTTAATGCCATGTATCGCATTTATTCAATTTTTCTTATTGTTTCTCGGCGTTGTTGTGGCATCCATAAACTACAAAACATCTTTTTTCCCAATTTCTGCCTTCTCCCCCTCATCATATAACAGATTGTAACATTTATCACATAAAAGCTGTTACGTAACTTATATAGATAGCCTCTTATGAAATTTATGGATCCACCTAATTAAGAACCCTCTTAATTTTTACGCTTAATTTTTTAATTAAAACTTTTCTTAATTCTTGGTCCGGCTGCAATAATTAACTTATTTTGCTATGGGCGATTTCTCTGACACGAAATTCGTAATCTGAAACTTAAATTACTATTGGAACTGAAAGACGAATCTTCACGTTGTCTTTCAGATGATTGGCTATCCACGAGGGTTGAAAATCCTCTCCGAGGAACCGCATCAAGTTTTATTCAATGCAATGTCGCACTGCGGCAAATAGAGTTTCCGGTCTCGATACATCAAAGTGAATAGAACCTGTGCATAATTAAAAGGTGGTTATAAACCGAAAAATGTTGACTCTCTCTCTCTCTCTCTCTCTTCCAACTTTGAATTCCAATTATCTATACATATTTGAAAAATCACTTCAGTTTTCCCGATCCGAGGGACTTTTTGGTTCTTTTTCTTTAAAATAATTAACATGCATCTATTTTTAGAATACAATTTATCTTACGCTCCAAGCACCAGTAAAATTACGTATATATTAAGGGTGTTGCGTATCAACTTCTAACGATGAAATTCGAATTCTTTATTTTACTTAACAAATATTATAATTAGTTATTTTTTCGTTCTTTAGAGATACTCTTTTTGTAATTAGAACTTTGCGTATAGAGAGAAAAAATGTTTAATTTTATTATTTATGAAGTAGAATGAAGAGACAGGATTTTGAGATTAGATTTCTATCTCCCCGTTTTACGTCAAGAATATTCAAGCTAGACATTATATATATCTAATTTTGAGTTATATATAGTAGAGGTACAACAACTATATAACTTTGCAATCAATAGTAGCTTGTTAAGCATGTAATATTTATATATCTCAAAATTAGATATCTGCATTCTAGATTGATGAGGAGACGGGAAATTCGTAGGACTCATGTTAGGTTTGACCGTGACTCCAACTTGGCCTGTCATCATAGGCATTTTTCTTCTGCAAAAGGAATAATTTCATTAAGAATTTATATCGAATATCATAGAGCTTGCAGATAGCTAAAATAGATCTATTTAATCATCTATTTAATAATAGTTTACATTTATAATTAAATGAAATCAGCTTAAATTTAAGCACTAATGTTTGTTTCATTAGGCACCACAATTTGCAGAATGATAACATATAAAGCTTCGCAGGGGTGAAATGAAATCGCGCGATTCAAAATCAAATTTAATTAATTCGATCGCGCGCGCCAAATTTTAACCAATGGCAACATGTCTCCAGCGGGAAATCAACGCGCGCAGGCGCAGGGAAGCCAACTCACCAATGTCAACATCACACATTGTCACACTCTAACTCCATTACTTTTGGAGCAAAGGGCAATTTCAAAATGGGGCCGATCGACGTAATGACAGTAAAACAATTTCCTATATTTCTGTAAATGTTATACTGATTGAAAATATATGTAATACAATTCGAGATCTTATTCATCTTCATGGGTACTTAACCTTTCTAGAGAGACAATGTTTTCTGGAAAATCAGTATTTTCCCCATCATTTATCATTTACTTTTGTCAGATACCATTGGAAGCCATGGAGCCCTCGACTCGCAGAATGACTAAGCAAAATTATCTAGAAAGCGAGAGACGAGACGCAAAGAAAAACTCGGGAAGCATTCCATTCAATTCCTTTCTTGACGCTGGAAGTTGAGTTTCCTTACCAACTTCTGTTTATGGATGGCATAAGATCTATAAAAATGGCAAGTACTTTTAATAACGAACATGGTTGTCTACTCTCTTTGTTTTGAATCTAAATTCTACTATACAACTACAAAACATTACGAAATGCAATACTCGCCTCCGTAACAATAACATTTCAGTCTGGATAGCTGCCCTTTTCACATTTCAAGAGCTTCCTTCAAGAAATATCTTGAGATCTGCCTTCCTAAATACATAGATTTCTTACCCATGTATTTCTAACCTCAAAGATCAATCTCTTCATTTTAGTTTTCGCCCAGTAGCGGTAGCTACTAAACATTTTTTTGCTCCGTTTTGGAGCACTGCTACTTTAAACAAATTTTCCAATATAGAGCGAAAATATATATTTTATAATATTCGTTAAGTAAAATGGAGAGACTTAATTTTGAAGTTATAACTTTAGTCCGAATTTAAAAAATGCTTCAAGTTCATTTTAAATTGTAAGCTTTAGATTCAATATTCTTATTTTCCCAAAAGTATTTAGTTCCGGCGAAGTATATTTTTATGAATACTGAGTTACTGATTTTTTCTTTAGGATCCCCTTTCGCCCGGTCCTTGCCTGGATATTAGTGACGATGAACTCGTTTCAATATCAGTACGTGACCTGAATCGCCAACTAAAACTCAGAGGTTTATCTCGTGATGAGATTGTGCGTATGAAACAGCGTCGACGAACGTTAAAAAATCGAGGATACGCCGCCAGTTGTCGCATTAAACGTATCGAGCAGAAAGATGAATTGGAAACTGAAAAAACTCAGGAATACAGAGACATGGAAGCAATGCAGGACGATAATAACAGAATGCGAGAGGAAATAGAAACTTGGCATTCCAAATACCTTGCCTTAAAGAAATTCGCTTTACAAGAAAAAATACATCTTCCATCTGAATTGGAAACAATGTAAATTATAAATTAGTAATAATAATCTATTATAATTCCTATAATTTAATTACACATCGATTTGGTAAAATAAATTATTAAAAGCACTTGATTGCGAGAATAAGGAATTTGCGTTTTATAAGGTTTTAAGGGTGTTAGGTTCAAATTCTAGTCTCAAAGTTCAATCTCCTCATTTTTTCAATATATTCTATTTAAAAAATGAGTAGCACTACAGAACGAAACAATATCCAATTGTAACATTTGTGAGGCAAGTGAAGAGATCGAATTTTGCAGTTATAACTTGGATTCAACACTCTTCAGTATTTAATTAATTTATCGAAATACAAATTGTAAAATATGCCTTTTATCTACAAATCGACATGATTAGAAATATTACAAGCTACCGTGTGTCTTACACATTCCAAGGTAATGAACACCTTCGAAAATAGATAGCAAATTAAAAAATAGGATGAATTTTATGAAAATCACGCAATAAACTCTTACCTCATTATAAAAATAGAAAATAACTAATTATTAACATCTTTTAGTAATAAAATCTTTATTGAAGAAATGTTGTTATAATGTAATTCTACATTTAAAATTTTTCCAGATTTAACTCTTTCTAAACTTAGTTGAAATTTCGTATACATAGAAATTATAATTAAAATGTACATCATAATTTTAGGGAAAGAAAAACACAATATATGTGTATAATTAAATAATAAAACTCAAAAAAAAATTGTCAGCTCTTCCCGCTTTCATGATTTAACAAAAATATTAGTTGACTAACTACGTGAACATTAATTGAATTACCTAAGAGCCTGTATCGCTGTTTATTAGTCACGCTATTCGGAAACGAAAATTCCTCCGGAAAACACATAAGCCTGGAGATTTCTTTAGGCGTGAAGTATCTCAATTTCAAAGCAACCAGAAGCTTCAACTCTTCCAAAGGCACTTCTTTACAATTCTTCGATGTTGTAAAATTATCTTTTATTATCTGATCTGCATTCGGACAAAATACAGAACCAGTACCTTCCACGTAGTGACCATAGGCTTTAGTAAAACAACAGGAACCATTTGCTTCTTCGTTTCTTACGTCCAAAATTGATACATACTTCTGAAGTATTTTTTCTGAAATTAGATATTTCTCATCTACCTCTTCCTGTACAATATGACGTAATTTGTAGCACTTCCTATCACTTTTTGGATTCAAGATACCATCCTTAGAAGCCAATAACTTATGCCGACTATCAGGTAGAGTTTGAAAAATATTCTCTGAGAGGGAAGTGACAAGAGTGGAATCTTCGAAGCAAAAGTGAAGATCTTTTCTCTTAGCTAAAAAATAGTATCTGAGTCTTGAATTGGGAACACCAAATTGACACGGACTGAGTAAAAATTCCTTGTAATTAAATCTATTTTCAAGGCACCTAACAAGACTATTCCTTGTTTCAGAGGTTTCAAATCCTTTTACATTTTCCACTAAAATGAACTTCAAGGTTTCAATTTGAGGTATGAGCTTCAGAATGTGGAAAAAGGATTCGGATCTGTTGTCCAAGCTGTCTTTCTTTAGACCTACTCTTGTAAACGGCTGGCAAGGAGGACTCATAAGAATTGTGTCGATCTTAAGTTTTCTTATTTCTTCTATGCTAAGCGACTGAATGTTTCTGCTGATGTTTACAGTTTTCTGGAAATTGTGCTTGTAGACTTCATTTGCGACAGTGTTCACGTCGATTGAAAGAACAACTTCTCCTTCGACATTACTTTCTGTAAAAAAATTTTGCTTTTATTTTAAACTCAACTGGTATTGAAGCAATTTTTTTTTAATTCGCAGGTTTTAAAGACTTTCCTCTTTTTTTTCGGTTTATAAGAAAATTAGATTTTATTTTTGTTGATTAGAAATTCATCATTTCTTGATTAAAAAAATATACATATATATATTGAGAGAGAAATATATATATATATATATGTAGTATACACTATATATGCTATATATACACATTTGTAGGTTATGAAAATTATTTCTTATTTACGTTTTAATTCATTCTAGATGTTATTTAGTTTTTAACTAATTCATTTAATGAAATAAATTTTTAATATTTATCATAAATAAATATTCGATGAGAAAAAAGCAATATAAAAGATATCAAATTATGATATCTCTATATAACTGTTGAAAATGTAATTTTCTTTTCAAGTGTGAACAATGTGCCTTATAATACCTTTTAATGCAAAATGCATTCCTCCAATACCACTGTAAAGTTCAAGAACTCTCATTTTAACTTCCTTTGACTATATTTTTTCAAAAACACTTGAAAATACTATTGAAACTTTAATTTATATATATATACACCACCAATCAACTTGCTTCTTCTTGTTATTCTTCCATT
>JAUESI010000018.1:10562154-10579617 GCA_032275145.1 Synergus laeviventris | reverse complement strand
AGCCAGGCTGTGCTGAGCTGAGCCAGGCCCAAAGATATTTCTTTGGCCAGGCCACACGCTCGCAGACGTTCCAGATCCCAGAGCAACTCGAAGCTGCTCGAAGTCGTTTATTTTTATTCATGCCGCGACACCAGAGGGAAATACAACGCTGAAGCTCAAGCTATTTAAACTAACCCGTCTTCTGGTTCTGCACCGAGAAAAGAACAAAAAGTTAATTTTTCATTTACGAAGTTATTCGTAATTTTATAAAATGGCAGATAAAAAACCTGAAGAAGAGGAAGAAAGTGAGGTAAGAGTGAACTTTGCTTTTGCTTTAATAAACTAGAAATGTTATTCAATTATCCTATATAAGAAATCATAATACCGATAAACGTGTTGTCTATAAAAATTAACCTCAAAATACTTGCAATTTTGAACGTGATGCGTTCTTTCTAGAATATGCCTAATATCATCATGTTAATCTTATTATTTAAGTTCTCACTCATTCTAGTTTTATCTTATTTTTTAATGACGTTTTATCACGTTTACTTGCTTTCGCAAGCGCATGATTTTTTAATGTGTGAAAATCATAAAATTTGTGTAGTAAATACAGCAAGCCGAGGGAATAATATACATTGTAATTTTTTTATTATAGGAAGAAGAGGGCGAACTGAGGGAATATAAGAAACCCAAAAACATGGAAGAAAGCGAAGAGGAAGGTAAATGTTATTTGTAACTAGGGAACAAGTGTATGATATCAATATTTCATTGTTGCAGGAGGTTTTTATTTCAATACAAAGTAATTATTTATTGATTAATATCTGCAATATTATTTTTAAATTACGTTCTATATTTTAATACTCGAAAAGTGATTTTTAAATTGATTTTAAATTATTGATTTGATTAATGTTATTTTGTAACTGTTTAACAATTATTTCTTGAAGTTGTATGCTGCTGTATAACCTCCAATGTTTCTAAAGATTTATTTTCATAGCGAGCATTTTTCTGACATTTTTTATACAGATATCTACATCTTTAAGCTTGAAAAACATTCAAAATATGTATTTCAAATATTGATTGAATTCTAGAAATTCTTTTGTAGAGGCTTTTTGTTATCTTAATTACTGTTAGTATACCATTCTGAAGATATTAAGAATATCACTTTTCATCTAATAATATTTTTAAACGATCAAGCTACAAAAAAATGTCCACATTTCAAGCTGAAAATATCTACTGTGTGCAGTAACTTAAAAAGTATATAGTGTAGAGTTTAAAAACTATTTGTAATATAAGTATCGAATTAATAACTCATTCCAAATACCGAATTAGATCTTGTGCTTCAATACGGAGAAGATAGTAACGATTCTGAAGCTTCTAAAAAACGTAAACTTAGTGACGATGACGATATCCCTGATCCTGTGGATGAAAAAGACTTCCAACTAGTTAAAGACAATGTGGGAATTAAAAATGAGATGGTAATTTTTTTTTATATATTCAATGTTTCCTTTGAGTTACAAGTATGTAATTCAAGATTATTCGTAATTGGTTTAAAATTCAAGTAAGTAATAAAATGAACCTTTTTATATAGAAACGTTTCAAATTTTCTCCTAGCGAGATTGAAAATAAAGAAGAAGAGATTGAAGAAAAGAAAGAAAAAGAGGAGGTTCAAAAAAAGAAAGAACAGGAAGAGATTAAAAAAAAGAAAGAAGTTGAACAACAGATCTTGGAGGTGAGTATTAGTTCTGTTTAATTGAAAGTATTACAGTATGGTTTTAATCTTAAAAATACCTTTTAAATAATCGTGAAATTGGTATGTACACATGTACGTAATAAGAATTTTTGAAATTATTCTCTCAGTGAAGAAGGTTTGTTTGCTTAATTCTAAAGAAAGAGAAAACCGACTTTTTGAAAATATTAGTGTTTGTTTATGGTTTGGTTAAAATGAGAAAATTATACATACAGTGACTTTTACGTGAAAAATGTTGTATATGTGAAAAATAAGAATTTTTAACTGAATCGGATTCATAAGTCGAACGTCCTTAAGGTCAAGTTCACATGTGGCAATCACCATAAGAACAATTTAGTTTTCCTAACTTTACACTCGCAATAATAAATATTTTTTGCTAAAACTAGGCCCTCCGTTTCGTGCAGATGGAGGTAAATGGTCTAATTTTAGGAAAAAATATTTATTAATGCGAGTGTAAAGTTGCGGAAACTAAATTGCACTTATGGTAAAGTATTTAATCATGATTTATTAATTTTTAAATAGAAGGTACAAGGCGCATCCAGTTACGAAATGGCATCAGTAGTCATGAAGAAAGAAGTAGAATCTGATGTTGAGAATGACTTTGTAGAAGAGAAACCGATTGAAGATAAGAAGCTAAAGAAAACCGTTTTTAGCGACGAGTACGTAACCTTATACTATATGTATTTTCATAATTCTAAAACATATTTCCTACAGGTTTTATAAAATTGCTTTTTCTACAGGGCCTTACTTAAGACTCAGGACATTTTTGGAATTCATTTCGACTATGATATATTTGGAAAATATGGAGTAGAGGAGTACGAATTAGAGGAGAATGATTATAAATTAGAAAATGATAAAAGTATGGACAAAATTGGAAAATTGAAGACACAATCTAAAATAAGCATAAAAGTTTTCGAAGTTTATGAACCTACTTTACTCAGATGTGGGCATTCTGCAGAAATAGAGGAGGTACAGTTTTAAAAGAATTTTTTTATGGTATTGATGGCAAAACAAAAAAGCAATGAATCAATGAACTAATAATTAAAATTGAACTCTTATTATAGATTTGTGCCACTGACATACCGGAACGAATGCAACTTCGTTTAGTGCCAGTAACATCAGTACCAGAAGGTTCAGACGAATTAAATCTAGAAGCCAAGTGGATTTATGAACAAGCATTTTGCAAACCAACAATTTCTATTCAGGACGCACATTTTAGTGGAAAGGACAAAGAAAGATTAATGGCTAAATTAAAAAACCCCTCACAGACCGTTGAAAAAATTAAAAATGCGATAGATTTGATGAGGAATCAGCACTTTGAAGTGCCTTTTATCTCTTTTTACAGAAAAGAACATGTTATACCCGAGTTGGATATCAATGATTTATGGAAGGTTTACAATTACGATACGAAATGGTGTCAGCTTCGGCAACGAAAAGAATATTTGCTACGACTTTTCGAGAATATGAGAAAGTATCAGTTGCATGTAATGGCGAAATCCGCAGATTCTCCTATCTCCAAGGGCATGAGATTAATAAAGAATGATGTCCTAAAGAGACTGAAGAATGCTAAAACCAGTGAAGAAGTCCACGATTTTTATCGTTACTTTAAGTTACATCACAGTCATGAGGTCGAAGCGATGAAAAATTTCATTCGTTGTGAGGCTAGGAAAGAAGAGAGGATACAGAAAAGAAAAAGACTTATCAAAGAAGCTCAAGAGAAAGGAGAAAATCCTCCTCCGCCTGAAGACACGGATGAAGAAGATCAAAAATCAAACGAAGTGCTTCAACAACCTGAGAGAAATGATCCATATTCTATTTGTAGGAAAGCCGGTCTAGATTCTTTCACTAAAACGTTTGGACTCACATCCGACCAATTTGCAGAAAATTTACGTGAGAATTGTCAACGCTACGAAGTCAAACAGGAACCATTTGAACCGATGATAACTGCAAGTCAATTCTGTGGAAAGAAATTCTCAGCTCCAGAGAAAATCCTAAAATCCGCCCAATTTATGTATGCGATTCAAATAGCATGTGAACCACTTGTTCGACAAACAGTCAGGGACTTATATATGCAAAAGGCAAAATTATCTGCGCGGGCGACTAAAAAAGGGATAAGAGAAATTGATGAGAATCATCCGATTTTCAACATGAAGTACTTGAAAAATAAGCCAGTAAGGGATTTAGTCGGAGATCAATTTCTAAACCTGGTCATTGCAGAACAGGAAGAATTAATCGTAATGACATTTAGTGATGATATGGAGGGAAATACTACCAGCAATTATATCGATGAAGTGAAGCAGTTTATTTATAAGCACCAGTTCAGTCTAACAGTTAAAGCTTGGAATACTCTAAGAGTAGTCAGCGTGGAAATGGCACTGATAAAAATGGTAATTTATGAATTTACATATGATTATTTAAAAATTTAGGAACCTTATCCATTTTTAATTTTCTGATTTTGAACTGGGCGCTATATTTTCAATGTCATATTATTGAAAATCCAAGTAGGACAATTGCATGAAAAATCTTGTAGATATTTATAACACTGTACCCTATGCACAAATCCTGCATCTTTGTTTTACTAATGTTTTTAAGCTAATTCACCATTTATTGCAAAACACTAGCGAAATCAAAATTCCATAACTTTTGCTAAACTAACGCTTTTTTGCTTTTTCATTTAATATTTTTTTTTTAATTTGCATGTAACAACAAATTTTTAAAAATTTTATTCTAAAACTAAAACACAGTTGATGATCGATAATGCAAATCGATAATGCAGATCGACTTAAAAAGCAGAAATAATTTATTTCGCTCCTAGTACAATGGTACCAAAACTGTTATTCAAGGTTCTGAGTTACATCATTTGAAAGTGATTTTCAATAAACAATAAGTTTTTGGTCATTCAAATTCTCATTGCCAACTTGATAAATAAGATCCCATCACAGCCATTTTCAGGCAGAGAAAGATTCTGTTACTACATTTTGTTCAAATGAAGAAAATTGTGAAGAGTCAAAAATTAAGATTGCTGTACTGCAGTTGTGAATAAATGACCTTTTGGATATATTTAAGCACAAGAAATAGTATATTTCGCTGTACAACAGGAATTTATTCTTGCAAAAGAATAGAATCTCATAAGAGTGACCATGATTAATTTCTGAAAATGTATTTTTTTCGAAAAAACTATGTATATACGTTTACTGGATTGTTCTCATCTGATTTCAACTTGGTAAATGAAAAATGCAAAAATACCATGCTGATTCCAATGTTTTCAGAGTAATATATACTACATTATTCTCAAAATATTTGTATCAGCGTACCATTTCTATTATTTCTATTCTTTAAATCTTTCTAAATGTTAATACATTTTTAAAAAATTATATATCTTATGGATAATCCAAAGAATCCAAGAAACCCAATTATTGTTACAGGTGATACCCGACATAAAAAAAGAACTAAGAGCGAATTTACTTCTTGAATCGAAGGATTGCGTTATGCGAGCATGTTGTCAAAAAATGTACAACTGGCTCAAAGTTGCTCCCTACACTTGCTACTTTCCTGATGAAAAGGATAATAGATGGAATACTAAGAAAGGCATACGATTAATGGGTATAGCCTATGTTCCTGATGAATCTCAACCTTCCTATGCTTGCATTGTTCAACCTAACGGAGAGTGCACTCAATTTCTCCAGCTTCTCCATTTACTTAAACGCAGAAATAGCATGAGAGAAGGCGATAAAATTCTAAAAGAAGCAGACCTTTCGTCAATTCGAAATTTCATAGCATCGCAAAAACCACACGTGGTTGCTATTGCTGGAGAATCTAGAGACGCATTGATGCTTCAACTGGAAATTCGAGAAGTAATTGCAACTCTTATTGAAGAGGAACGATTCCCAGCAATCCAAGTAGAAATCTGCGATAATGATCTCGCAAAAATTTACGCCCAAAGTAAAAGAGGCATGTCTGAATTCCGAGAATATTGTCCTGAGCTTAGACAGGCAATATCTATTTGTCGTAGATTACAGGACCCTTTAATTGAATTTTCTCAGCTTTGTACCTCCTATGACGAAATACTGAGTTTAAAGTACCATCCACTTCAAGATCAACTCCCAGATGATGAGTTACTAGAAAACATTTACACAGAGTTCATAAATCGAGTAAATGAGATTGGTGTGAGTGTAAATAAAGTAGCTCAG
Organism: Synergus laeviventris; assembly: GCA_032275145.1. NCBI lineage: Eukaryota > Metazoa > Arthropoda > Insecta > Hymenoptera > Cynipidae > Synergus > Synergus laeviventris. The sequence continues at coordinate 10,573,701 of JAUESI010000018.1, read as the reverse complement.
CAATTTTATTCTGGAAATCTCTTGCAATTTGTCTGTGGCTTAGGCCCAAGAAAAGCACAAGCTCTGATTAAAGTATTGAAAAAGCAGGTTGATCAAAAGTTGCAAAATAGGGCACAGTTAGTAACAATTTGCAACCTGGGACCTAAGGTCTTTATTAACTGCGCCGGATTTATTAAAATAGAAACTAGCTCTTTAAAAAACAATGAGGACGGTTATGTGGAAGTCTTGGATTCCTCGCGGATTCACCCGGAAAATTATGAATGGGCAAGAAAGATGGCAGTAGACGCCTTAGAGTATGACGAGGAAGGTGAGAATTCTGCTGGAGCTTTAGAGGAAATTCTTGAAACGCCTGAGAAGTTGAAAGACCTTGATCTAGATACCTTTGCTGAAAACCTGGATAAACAAGGCTTTGGGAATAAAAGAATCACTTTGTACGATATCAGGTCAGAACTAACTTGCACGTACATGGACTTAAGAGAGGCTTATAGGTCTCCTAATCACGAACAACTCTTCTACATTCTTACGAAAGAAACTCCGGAGACGTTCCATTTAGGAAAGTTAATTGTAGCTAAAGTAGTAGGCATCAGTTACAGGAAACCTCAAAATGATCAACTAGATAACATAAAACCAGTACGAAATGATGAAATTGGCCATTGGCAATGTCCTTTCTGTTTCAAAAACGATTTTCTCGAACTCGCGGAGGTGTGGGTTCACATCGACGCGATCTGTCCAGGAAAAGCGACAGGAGTAAAATTACGATTGGATAATGGAGTGTCTGGCTACATTCATATTAAAAATCTTTCCGATAAGCCCGTAGCCAACCCACGTGAGAGAGTTTGCATTAATCAGCCTATTCATTGCCGAATTACAAGGATCGATGTGGAAAAATTTGGTGTTGAATGCACCAGTAGAAGTAGAGATCTCGCTGATAAGGAAGCCGAATGGAGGCCACCGAAGGATGCTTGCTATGATAAGGATGGTGAAGAAAGAGAAAGAAAACAGGATGAGGAGACAAAGAGAGCGGCACTGAGGCAGGCATATTTAAAACAAATTATTGGTCATCCATCCTTCCGTAATATAGACTTTGCAGAAGCTGAGAGATTGATGAGAGACAAGAAAAACGGAACTGTAATAGTACGACCAAGTAGCAAAGGTCCAAATCACTTGACAATCACTTGGAAGTTATGTGATGACGTCATTCAGCACATTGACGTTATAGAGGAGGGAAAATCCAAGGACTTTGCCTTCGATTCAATGCTAAGAATCGGCAATGAGAAGTTTAAAGATCTGGATCAAATTGTATTAAAGCATGTGAATTCTATGGCTTCCTTTGTCACCCAAATCTTGAATTTCAAATACTTTAAACCCAGTGTAGGAGGTGTCAGGGAGAGGGCTGAGGAGATACTCAAAGGACAGAAGAGGGAAAATCCTAGTAGCATTCCATATCTTATATCAGCTTCTAGAACCTATCCGGGGAATTTTTTACTATCGCACTTACCACGAAATCAATGTAGACACGAATATTTTTCTGTTACCTCTGAAGGGTTTAAAATTAGAACTCAAGTCTTTGCAGACCTAAAACTTTTAATCCGGTGGTTCAAGGAAAATTTTAAAGAACCGATTTCTACTCAGACAGGATTAGGTCCTGCGAAAGGAACAGCTAACTCACCCTATCAGATTACATCTGTTCTAAGTGATATGCCGAGTAAGACAACTTACCAATCTCAAAACACAGGTTCAGAGTATAATGAACATGAGACCTACACAAATAATCAAAATTCACCCTCTGGACAAACTTCCAACCCAAGTCATAATCCCAAAACAATATTTTTACATCCAGGATCTGCACAAGGCCAAGGTAGTAATCAGAATTCTGAATTCAGCAAACCACAACTTACGGAAAGTGATCAGAGCTCAGCAAACACTTTGTTATCATGGAATCATCAAATAGAGGCTAAATTGTTTGATGATACGGTTTTCTCAAAAACTAAAAAGCTTAAGAAGCCCTACGACAATGGAGTGGGCCATGGATTAAATATCTCTTACGCGAAGCGAAAAAATGTTAGCAAGGGAAAGAAAGATTCTGACACGAACGATAGTTGGTATGATGAACCAGCTTCATCAAGAGACAGTTTTGATAATAATCCCTTTTCTGGTGGATCATCTAGACACTCAAGGGCCACATCAAGAGATATATTCGATGAAAATATTCTCGCTAGAGGTAAGAAAATAATTTTTTTTAATGTATAAAATCCACGTGTTGAAAAAACGATATAGGATTTACGAAACAATTCAATGAACGTTCCAAATATTGCAACTCTTTCAAGATAGCACTATAGTTTCAGATTGAATCGTATATAGTGCGCTATAGGAAAATTTAAAAATAGAATCATACTTTTTACAATCCTTCGAACGCTGCCAAAATTTCGCCTTCACTAGAAAATCAGCAGTCTTTTAGTCTTTTTACTTCGAGAGACAAATCAAAATCTTAAAGCGGAAGTTGAAAATTATCGTACAGAATGCGATTTTGGGTAGCAGAGAGCAGCGAGGATTTTCCTCATTGCCGTCTGCTGTGCAAAATATATTCTATTTATTTATTCACGAGAAAGTTGGCGGAATATATATGGCGAAAGTCACACCTTCCACTTGCCTGAATTGCTCTACCGTGTAAATCGTTTGAAATATTTTTATTATAAATCTCTTCTTATCTTTTAAAATTTCTAAATGATCTTAAAATCTTATCAATTATCTTGAAATTGCTTGAAATTTTTTGCAATTTTTTAAAATCATCTTGAAAATTTTATTAAATCATCTTGACATCTTTTGGAAAGGCTGGAGCAACTGTTTTAATTAAAATTATATTTTTCATCTCTTCATAGGTACATCTTGGGACAGATCACAATTTTCCAGTCGTGGGTCATCTCCAGTGCACAATGGAGACTACAATCCATTTACAGTGGGCTCTCATCGTGACAAAGTATTAGACGTTTACCCGTCTAGTCCTCCACGAAACTCATTCCGAGGTGGTGGAAAGTTCAGTAACTTTAATCAAGGATACAGAAAAGAAAGGGAACCCAGCTACCACTCAAGTCCTCCTCGAAACAGAGATCCAAGATACAACCGTAGTCCTTCCCAAGACAGAAACCCGATCTATCACTCAAAATCTGCTTACCGTGAAAGAAGTCCAGCATATTCGCATCATTCTCGAGAAAGAAGCGTGGGATATGGCTCAAGGCACTCTCGAGAAAAAAGTCCACGGTTTAGTGCGAGATCTTCTTGGGACAGAAGTCCAACACGAAGGTCTAGTCCACCTCGCGGTAGAAGCCCAGGCTTTCAATCACGACCTTCTCGAGACAGAAGCCCTAGTTATTCCTCACGACATTCTCGAGAAAGGAGTCCAGGACACATGTATAACTCAAAGTCTTCTTGGAATCGAAGTCCCAGGTACAGTAATTCTCAAGAGAGAAGCATAGGATTTCCACAAAGATCTCTGGATCCTCGGGAAAGAAGCCCAGGATTCAACCGAAGTCCTCCTCGAGAAGGTCCAAGGTTCTTAGAATCTTATCAAAAGAATGTTTCTAGATTTGATCAGAGTCCTCCTCGAAGCCGAAGCCTTCAATTCAATCCACGTTCTCCTCGAAGTGATAATCCTGAGGAAGATAATCCTTTCATAGTAGGATCCTCGCGAGATCCTTCAATTCAGGATGGTGATCATCTAAATGGAAACTCCAGAGAATCTTCGCCTGCCTTTATCAAAGGCCCTTTTAGTTTCAGAGGAAGAGGGAGAGGAGGATTCAGAGGGAGAGCAAGAGGAAGAGGAAGAGGAAGAGGAAGAGGAAGAGGAAGAGGTTCTAGATTTGATGTCGTATCTCTACATGATGGCATGAACGAATTTAATGGAAAGCCAGGTTTTCCTCCAGCATCTTCCAACAATGTTTCGACAATGGAAAATGAACCTGTGGATAATGACAATCCTTTCTTCGTAGGGTCTTCCAGAGATCCTTCATACCATGAAGATTAATTAATTCACGTGTGAAAAATCCTTCCTCAAAATACGATCGTTTAAGTAACTTGATAAATGTTGGGTCAATCGTGTCTACAATTCTAGTTCCAGGCATGTTAATTCATACATTTCATCAAGTTCGAGGATTATAATTATTTTTTGAGATATTAATCGAAAAAACTCACCTGACTGCGATTTTAATTTTTGAATCACGAATTTTTATGGCTGTTATAAGAATAACATTTTGTATGGAGCTTATTGAATTACAAAATTAATTCAATACATTTTTGAAGTATTTTGTATGGGAACCACAATTTTCTTAGACTTTACATGATAGGTTTTTATTGGCATAATACTTGATATTAGTTAGTTATTAAACTTGTTAAAAATTATTCTTAAGGTATTTAATTAGAAAGGGCCAGATTATAACAAAAACCTTTTTGATTCTTTACAGATTTCAGACATAAAATGTATCCATTTTAAACTTCTAAATGTTTATAGTTTTTTTTTATGTATTAATTTATTTTTAATTCGAAGATTAAAAGTTAAGCGTTTTTAAATTCAACTCATTCTAATTTGTAGTGTTCTTTCAACTTCTTTCAAGTTTCATGAAGGTTTCAAATTTAGTTTTATCTTAACTTAAATGTTTTTCATTTTAGTCGCATTCTAACTTCCACGATTGAAAAATTCAGATTGTTTATTATTTGTTTAAAAATACTTAATACACATGACATAAGCTTTATCTAGAATTTTAATTGTGTATATTCATTTTCTATTGTCATATTTAAAAAAACAGTCAAACGAAATGTATGAGATTTGTGGTTCCAATATAAACAAATTCTTTTCTAAAATTTCTCACAAGCTTTCCTAATTCTTAACTGAGTGAAACATACTATGGCAGTATTAGAACGTAAAGCATACGTACTAAGAAATTGTATATACTGGAAATTTATTTGTAAATAAGTAAAAGATCAAATCGTGTTTTTCTCTTATAGAAATTACACTTTTATAATTTTAATGATTAGAAATAAGAGTTATGTGAAAAATACGCGAATCTGAATTAAAATTTCTCTCTTGCAAGATGAAATTGATGTAAAGGTGTAATTTTTGCCATGCACAAGTATTCTCTTTTACTTATTTAATAACGGAGTTCCTCAGTTGTAATTCGTATTTTTTATAATCCTGTATTTTCGAGTTTTTAAATGTCAAGCGAAGAAGCAAAAACCAATTGGAAGAAATGTGTATATTATTAATTAAACATGTAGAAAAAGTGTTTCCACGAATTTTCAAATGCATCTGATAAAAGGAATTTAGTTTCGTCAATTTTACGTTTGCAATACAAAATATTTTTTTACTTAAACTAGACAACTTATCTCCGCCTGTACTAAAGGAGGTATATGACCTAGTTTTAGCAAAAATATTTATTATTGCGAGCGTAAAATTGGCAAAATTCGATATGCTCTCATGGTAATTACCACACGCCCTTAAAAAAATCTTCGATTATTGTAAATCTAATTAGAAAACATATTCTTGTATATTTTGCAGTTATTGAGAACTCTACATATCTATTATTAAAATTTGATATTTATTGTTTTGCGTTTGTTTTAATCATAAATCGAAATTTATTAATTATGTTTACCATAATTCGTTTGTGAATTCATCACATGAAACATAGACTATTTCTTAAGTTTAAGTTATATGTATACCTTTTTAATTAGGTATTTTGTGTATAAAATAGTGGTGAATATATATATTTATTTAACCGCCGAATAAATTGAAGACTTCTTTCATTTCAGGTTCCTTTATACTTAAAACAGTCACCTATTTCACCTGTTCAAGCAATTTGTTACTTTTTCACCTTTATTCAATTGATAAAGTTGAATAATCTGAAAAATTATTGACATTATTGTAGCATAAATTCAGATCATTACTGGTTTGAATAAACTTTTCTGAATAATCTATGAAAATATTTTTATTTGACACTTGCAACTTGTATTAAATTTCTTGAAATCTTTTGAATTATTTTCAAATTCTTTATAAAGAAATTGTTTAATCCCTTAAAATCACTTGAATCTTTAGAAATTCTGATTTTAAAAACATACTTATTGGAAATGTTTTTAAATTCTTTAAAAATGTTGTAAGTCATTTAAAAAATCTTTAAATCCTTCAAATCTTTTTAGTTCCACGTGCGTGCAGGAGTTTAATTTTTCGACCGTGTAAAAAATAATATTTTTCTCCATCCCAGGATGGGCGAAAGTACGTTGTTCCGCAGTAGGTTTAGGCTAGAAGAAGGAGCACTTTTATCTAGCGTAAGCTCTTTCTTCTAGTCTAAACCTACTGCGGAACAACGTACTACTTTCGCCCATGGGATAGAAAAAAAGTTTTAAAATCCCTTCAAATCCTTATACTGATTTCTCAAAATCACTTAAAAATTCTTTAAATCTTTGAAAGCCTGGTGTGAAACTTCTTTAAAATCCTTACACTCTTTTGAATCATTTTAAATACTTAAAATTTTTAATCAATTAAAATATCTTTAAACCATTTTAACCGTTTTGGAAATCTCTTAAAATTTATTGATAGACTGAGATATTCAAAAGGAAAGAGGTTGTATATTAAAAAAGAGATACAGAAAAATGGATTTGTATATGAATAAGGAAACATTTTAATACATTTTTCATTTCTATTTCAAACCGGAAGATTCAAAAAGATTTAAATAGATAGACTTTCTATCTTTTTACTTCCAACAGGGAAATTTAAAGCTAGTGTAAGGAATACTTTAAAACCGAATTTTTTAAAATTGGAACTAAAGTTCAGGTTCTCCCACACTTTTCAAAAAATAAACTTTTTTTAGAGTTCTGAGTAAAGTTATTATAGTTTTAGCTGGTTTTAGAGTTCCTGATACTTATTACTGAAAATAGTTCAAACAAATTTGACAAAAAAAAAGAATTTTCAAAAAATAGTTTCGAAAAACTTGAAAATTCAAAAACCAAAAACCTATACAACACTTTAAATATCATCCCCAAAAAGTTACAAATTAAACATTTTCAGAGTGGAAGTGAAAATTTGGAATTTTCTTTTTGGAATGTTTAAAGTGTTATTGATTTTTAGGTTTTGAGTTTATCGAAAGATGGTATTAGACTTTTTTGTACAACTATTTCGGGGGCTACCTGCAGAACTCTGGTCAGAACTCCTAGCGCACAAACAATTATTTTTAACTTGAAATTTTGTTTGGGTATGTTTAAAGCGTTTTGTAGGTTTTCGGATTTTGAGTTTATCAAAAGATGTTATTAGACTTTTTCGTTCTGATCGGGTTACCAGAACTTCTTGAAATCTTAATCGAAAAATTTGTCCGAAATGTTTGAATTTTCAAAATTGTGTAACTTAAAATTTTTCAAGTTTTTCGAAATTATTTTGCTGTAGAACACTAGAACTCTTTTCGAACTACAGGAATATTAAAAAAAAGAATTTTTTCTGAAAAGTAGGGGCTGACTACACTTTTAAAAAAAATTTGTTGTCTTTTTGGGAACTATTTTGAATAAGTATCAGGAACTCTAGAACCAGCTAGAACTATGCTAAATCTACCCAGAACTGTCGAAAAAAAGTACATTTTTTGAAAAGTGTTGGAGAACCTGATATTAGTCCCAATTTTGAAAAACCCATTTTTAGAGTATTTATTTACCGGAACTTTTTTAAAAAGTTATCAGGAATTGTGGAACTATTCAAACGGGTCTAAAAAAAATTCGAAATTTTGAAAGTGGGGGCCAAGTTCCCATACATCTTGCGTCGAGAAGATCAATGGACTAACAAATATGATTAATGCATTTAAGTAGTTGAAAAGTAGGGAAATTATATGGTACATACTATATAAGTTATTTGTGTAATTTTGAAAATTTCAATTTGCATATCTGTAAGCCTTTAAATTATCAAGATTCAAAGATTATGTTAGAAACTAGAACGTTTCTTGTGTCTTTAAAAATCAAATAATCAGAATCAAAAATAATTATTTATTTTATTTATTTTATTTTTAAATATTAATAATAAGATGAAATTTTCTACTGAAATAATTTCAAAAACTTTTTTTTTTATTTTTTGAGGTTCAATCATGGAAGATTTATTTCAAAAAGCAATAAGAGCATAGATTGGTTCAATAAAATTGATTAACTAAAATTTTTATTTGAACAAATTTTGTAAACAATAATTATCAAAACTTAGCTTCCTCTGTGAGCCGAAGCAAAATCCTAGCTTTTTGTTATTATTATTTATATCAGATTTATATAAAGTTCTTTTGATTCTTTTTAGTATTCTTTTAAATTTATTCTTTTTCTTCTTTTCTTTTAAATTCCTTTGAAATTGTCCTGAATTTCTGATTTTTATTTTTATTGACTTAAATGGCAGGTGAAGGTTTTTTTTCGTTGTTAACCAAATTTTATTTAGTATAATCGCCATTCTGTTGGTTTAATTTAGTTTCAATTTTTTGTAACCTGCTATTTCTCATATATTTTTGTCAAAAAAATCACGACTTCAACTTTTTTTAATGACAATTGTAGTATTGCGATGAATGTTTATATACACTTTGCAATTTTGCAAGTTTGAAAAAATGACTAAATTTAACGATAATTCCAAATAAGTTACTGATATATCTTATTGTATTAGATATTTATTTTAGTTGTAAGGATGAATTGTTGTTATAAGTAATGTATATTTAATTTAAAGATCATAGATTGTGTGTGGGTGTGTGTGTGTGTGTGTGTGTGTGTGTGTGTGTGTGAAAGGTTCATAGAACTGGATAATTAATCTATTAATGCATTAATGGGACCTTAAGTAGTTCACTTTTGTGATATATGTAATATTATATGGGCCATTCCATCTCTATTCAGCTAATGGGGGACCATAAAGTGAAAGAAAAATGACCTTGGCATTTGAAACACTCTTACAAGTTGCTCGCTCGAATCTAATTTCTACAATCTCGTTGACACGCCCAAGCCTCATCTATAGAGAAGAAAATAATTTCGTAAATTATATCATGACGATCTTTTGCGATGCGTCAGTTTTCATAATTACATGTTAATTGTAGATTTTCAACCGAGGGGTCGATCACTCCGATATTCCTGGTACATTCACTAAATATTCCAAGATATTCTTTTATTGATATTTCTAAATATTCTTGGTATTCCTACAAATAATCAATAATATTTTTTTTCTTCTTAATACTTTTATCCACCATGTTTTGAATAAATCTAGTTTTTTTAAATATTTTTAAAATTGAAACTTCAAATACATTTTTAAAAGAATTTCAAGAGACTTTAAGTCATTATTTATTAAAGGGATTTTAAGACACTCGACATCTCAGAAACTTTAAAAGGATTTAAATGAATTTCAAAAGATTTGAATTGAAAGTATTTTGAGCGATTTTGGACGATTTAAAAAGTGTTATTACTTACATTTTTTATTAAAATTCAATTATAGTGAGAAATAGAAAAGTTTCAATAAGATATTTCAAGGAATTTAAAAAAATTGCAAGCAATTAATTCTGGTTTAAGAAGACGTTAAAGAGTTTATAAAAATTCTAAAATCATTTTAAACGATTTGAAAAAATGGCAAGAAAGAAATTTAAGGAGATTTAAAAAATTCCAAAATTTATAAATGAATTTCAAAATATTTCAAATAATTTTAAAGCATTTTAAAAGATTTCAAAATAATTCAAGAGAGTATAACGATTTTTAATTAAAGATTATCAATGGAATTAAACAAGATTTTAAAAATTCCAAAGTTTATAAACGAATTTCAAAAGATTTCAAGTAATTTTAAAGATTTTTAAAGAATTCCAAAGAATATAAGAATTTTCAAAATATGTCAAGGATTTTAAAATATTTTTTTATGAATTCAATTCCGCCACGGTTTCTCAATATGAGGCAGGTCACTGACTGACTTTTTTTTCGAAAAAACTAATTAGTTTAGCTACAATCTTCAATTTCCTCATTTATGTCTGATATAAGCACTAACCTTATACCTATATCTCTACCAGACCCCTTTTTTCTCTATCTTATCCTATTCCTTGTCTGATGATACGTATTTTCTAGTTTCTACTTTCTAGCACTAATATGGTTCTACTCTTTTTCAATCTTAAATTTGTTTATCTAATTTATCTAATTTATCTATTCTCATAGATATTAATTATATAACCATAATTAAAATGCAAATTGCGAAAAGAGACACAACAGCGTTGAAATGATTAAGCAGATAGAAATAGAAAAATATATGTGATATAAAAAGATTGAAATGATTGTATACAAGAATAGATATAGATAGAAAGATAAGGATTGAAAAAAATATGGTTGGTAGTACCATATACTTCCGAGAAAGACAAAAACAACAATTGAATATTCTTGTTGAATATGACACGAATAGAAAGATAAAGATTGAAAAATGTATTATACTTAAATGACTTGGTATAGTATATGTACTTCAAGAGAAATAGAAAAGGATTGAAATAATAGGATAGAGATAATTAGATAGAGGATAGACATGGATCCATGGATAGGAAGGTATAATGGGTTGAAAGGGATGTAAGGCTAGCTTCCTACTAGATTGTAGAAAGGATATAAAATGATAAATGCGTGATTAAATTTAAGGATAGATATGGATAGAAATAGGTAAATATTTAAAGTTATAGACTTGGTCATATTATACTTTAAGAGAGATAAAAAAAGATTGAAATTATTATACAAAGGATAGATATGGATAGGAAAGTATAATAAGGTATTAAAAAAGATAGGCGCGGCGGCAGTATTGATTTGGATAGGCGAAGAATAAGGAAAGATTGGCGTGAAGGATTGGAAGATTGGAAATGATTGACGAAGATAAACGAAGGAAGAGGTTATTGTATAGATTAAAAAATCGATAGAAGCAGATTGGTGTGGATTGGGAAGGATACTTTTGGATAAAATTGTCCTTTCCATTTGAATCCTGAAGATTGAAAAAGATTCAAATGGATAGACTTTCTATGTTTTTACTTCCAACTTCCAACAAATTTGAGTAAGTGTATAGATTTGAGCTTCACACTCAAATCTATACTTATATTGAAACAATTAGCTAACAATAAAGTAGGTGGAATTCGTATGGTAATGTTTTTAAAAATGTAGGAATTTGTCAAACATTTTGAATATAACCTTTTCTGAATCTCTCTCTCTCTCTCTCTCTCTCTCGCATACAGTACAAAAACGAATCCTCAGTCTATTCACTCGATAATAAGAGTCATTCGTTCCAATCAGAGTACATCCTCATTGCAGACGAACATGATTCGCATGGAACCAATTGTTTCACAAATTTACTATTGTCACAATTGATGTATGCAGGAATGATAAGAATGTAAAAATAAATTCGAGCTTTTATTTATAGTTAGAGAAACTTACAATTTACATAATGGTCATCGAACATATTCTTTTTATCAAATATTTTATGATGACCTACACGGAAAAAAATAGTACTTGAGGAATTACCGAATTCGTTACGAAGTGGCGGATATGAGAAAAAGTCGATAATAA
>JAUESI010000018.1:10485896-10502583 GCA_032275145.1 Synergus laeviventris | reverse complement strand
ATCTTATAGCAAGCTCCACCCATCGAAAATGGTCTCGACCAATTACCTTTGGCCAGAAAGAGACAAGATGTCCCACGTGTCCCACACCGACAACTTTTCTCTCTGACGCATTATTTCACTTCTTTGCACAGGGTAAGCGGTCCATTTCTATATGCCGATGGCCCTACACTGCCCTACACAACGTCGCAGCGTGGCACGACACTGACGTCACTCGACACCAAGCCTAAACTCAACGCCGTAGCTTTTGAATTTGGTGCCCGAAACCATATTATCTTACTTTTTAAAAAATATTTTTATTAAGTATGCAGGACGGAAAATCGCTCGAAAATTGATTAAAAAATTTTTTTCATCTATCGAAAAAGATTTTTTACAAAATTATTTTATTACATATGTTATCGCCCTTCAATTTAACAATAAATTACATATACAAATATATGTTATTAAATCTCCTATAGTGGCTATCTAGCAAAGATATATATAATAAATTAAAGTCTGAAAAACATCTGTTATTTTTTAAATTAATTTCAAAATTTCTTCGTTTAAGGGCATTGGACAAACGAACTTAGAATTTTTGTGGCTACACCAAATCACAAATGTCACAACGCGGGAGATGGCAGATAAATTTCAATTTCACGTCGGGATTCGAATTTTATGATTATTATACATAACATCCGGGATTTGTAAAAAAAATGGGCTACGTTCCCGTATTTTTGTAACTTTAAGCTATAAGTCTGTAAGAGAGAATTTCGCGATTGATAACACACAAAGAAATGCCAAGTATGAAAAAGTCAATAATACCACCGGAAAATGATAAAGTTTTGACATATAGAGTACAAATTTTCGGTCGGAAATATGTGTGGCGCTACGGTGAAGGTCTGACGCTCTAGATGTCAAAACTTTATCATTTGCCGGTGGTGTTATTGTGTTGACTTTTTCATACTTGGTATTTCTTTGTGTGTTATCAATCGCGAAATTCTCTCCTACAGACTTATAGCTGGAAGTTACAGAATTCCGGGAACGTAACCCGTTTTTTTTTTACAAATTACGGAGTTGTGTATAATCTGGTATAATCATAAAATTCCCGATGTGAAACTGAAATTTATATCTGTGATTTCCCGCGCAGCAATATTGCCTGCTGTTCCAGTGCATTGGCGTAACCGTAGAGGGAACACACAAATTTCAGAGCTCGTTTATCCAAGGCCCTTAATCACAACACCTCATCTCTGTCACTGTCACAACCACTGTCACAGTGGTCACACCGGTCACACCATCACATGACCCTCATGACCAAATATATTTGAGCCTGCAACGCATGGCCAGATGACCTGCACTGCTGCACAGGGCACAGGCCACAGCCTGCACCACAGATATATATATATATATATAAATATATAAAATATATATATATATATATATAAAATTATGGTATATATATAGTGGCCTGCACACTTGCAGTGCTTGCAGTCAGCAGTCCTTGCAGTTTGCTTTGCACAGCACATGACCATCACAAGCCACTGCAACTGCAAGTTACAACGCATCACAACGTGAAACGTCACGACCACGACACAACATCCGTTGTCGGTATTGACAGCAATTGACAGAGCTGTTATTAATTTGTTGATTTATGAAGTCAATGATAAAGGTTGTCAAATACTTGTGTTAACCTTTGCGATATAAATATATTTTTTCATCTGTAAGTATTCCTTATAATTTTTTATTACATATTATTTGTATAATTGAATTTTGAGGTTAGAATGCACCATATATATATATATATATATATATATATATATATATATATATATTATTACCTGTTGCTTGTTGATGCCGGTTTCGCGCTTTCCAAAAAATATAATTTGTTACTTTCATATATGTGTGTTAATATAACTATTTCGTAAAAATAAAGAATTCCGTTCAAACTTGTGTGAGATACGAAAAATTTTGTTCATTCAGAAAAGCTGTTATTATATTTTTCTCAAAATATTCTTCGGTTTCTAATTGAAAAAATCCTCGCAGATATCGTCGTTTATTAATACAGACGCAACTTGTTCTTAAAGCATAATATAACTACTTAATGCCTAGGAAATATTTTACCTGATCTAGATTGGAGGTTCAGGATGTCAAAGAAGGGAATAGGATTCCGTCTAAAAAAAGAATTAGCTCAGTTCCTGCAAAAACCACCCGAGGGGATAAGTTGCTATCCTGTAAACGATGACATGGACATCTTAAGTGCGTCAATTATGGGACCGCATGGATCTCCTTATGAAGGAGGGTTATTTCAACTGGAGGTTGTCGTGCCATCGAGATACCCGTTTGAACCACCGCGTATAAAATTCAAAACACCGGTCTATCATCCAAATATAGACAACCACGGACTTATTTGCATGGATCTTCTAAAGATGCCACCTTCGGGAAGTTGGAAGCCTACCATTACCTTGGAAAATTTATTAGTGGCCGTTCAACTACTCTTAGGAAATCCCAATCCAGACGATCCGCTTGTGGCCGAGATAGCAGAAGAATTAAGATTTAATATTACGGAATTCGAAAAGAAAGCTAGAAATTTTACAATTCAAAATGCTAGCAGGAAGAGGAAGAATGAATTTGATTAAAGAGAAGTCAATTAATGTAAGAGGCAAAAACGGTTTTATATTTTATAGGCGATGTATGAATAATATTTATAATATATGTAATATAAAATAATATTTATGTGATTTGGTCTGCAGAGGCCATTCAATCTCACTGTTCACAGCTGTGATTGCTTCTATAATATTAACCAGCGCCAAATATCTTGGATAAACAATTGTTTAAACGTTCGCAAAATTATTTTTATTCAAAATAATTTTCATATTTCACAAATTCATTTTTTTCGATTCTTTGTAACGTTTTTGAGAATTTCTACACGTGGGATTTTATAGTATCACAGAAAAATATTCTATTTTCTTACCAATTTTAAATGTTTAATTAAATAAACCTGCTTTAGAAACTGCTATTAAAATTGGAAATATTTACCAATTTTTAAGGAATGATTTGCATACGTTAGCGTTAGAATGAAACAGAAACTACTATTAAACTACAATTTAAGCTAAATATTTTCTACTTGCTAATCAACAAGAGTCTAGAATTTTTGGTTGCCACACTAATTTCCAATTATTAATGTTGAAATATTAATTTTGATTTCTTGATTCCTTTGACTAAAAAATATTATAACAATCTATGTTTTTTAAAGCCAACAAAATTTTACAACACTGTTTAACAGATTTCACAGAAAAAAATGAAATACTGCTGAATCTAAATTTTTGATGCCCTTTTTTTATCCAACAGAATGTGAACACGCGATATATATTTTTAAGCCTCATGCTATCTCATAGTAATGTATATAGAACATGAATAAAAGCTAAGTTTATCACGAAATGCCCAATACAGATGCTTAATTATTAAGATCTTTGACCAAAACTTAATTTGTACATCATCATACGCATAAAATAATATTCGCTACTGAACAATAACGTCGTCAAATTGAGTCACGATATTATTAACCATCAGCCCTTTCAGTTATTGTTATTTATTTTCATATACATTTTTATCGATCCTAGTGATATTATATTCATATGGTAATGAGTTACTGAAATTCATTAAACATAAAAAATCACTTTGAGGAACTTTGATATGTAAATTCGGCGTTTTCCTTTTATTTAAGACTTTTTTTTAAAGTTTAAATAATATCGCGGCTCAACTTTAACAAGTCCGAGGCACATCGAAGGCAACGAATAATTAGTATAAAGTGATAATATTAGATGAAATTACCATTATGCTTTGAGCTTTCCCAAGACAGTGTACAATGAATTATCACAATATTTTGTACGCTTTGTATCAAATATGCTGTGGAGTCCGCATTTATAAAAAGAATCCCTTCAAAAATGGTGCAATATTAGGTTTTTTTAAACGCACAGGTATATTTTTTTATCGCAAATTAATATCTTCCTATATTTATCAAAATATAATACTGAATATCTTTTTCCTGTTGGACCTTCATAAATAAATATCAGATCATTAATTTGTCATTCGTAATACATTCTCTGAGAGTAGATGTAATTGAATTGGAATTTAGAAAGTAATCTACACCGATGCAATTCTTTTTCGTTGTAAAAAATTTACACTTATTTCAGGCGGATTTAGTTGAAAAACGTTAGAGAGATAGTTAACAATATTATTATCTTGGTGAGGACCTATAAACTGAAAATTGAAACTATAACCGTAGAATATTTTATCGCATCACCATATAAATTCCCTCTTCTGAAGTGCCTGCTTCTTCAGATTTGTACGAGACAATGTCTTTCAAACGTGGTGACATTGGAACGTAATCAGAAGTGTCTATCAAAGGTCGACCTATTACCTTTTCTTCGGGTGTAGGTGTTGTGTCATATTGAGTACTAGGGGTGTCAGATCTCGTACCTCCCTCAGAATCCAATCCATCATCGCTAAGACTGAAATATTATAGAAAAGAAATATGAATTCTGGATATATAAGTTCTAAGCCCAAATTAGTATTTCTTCAAATTATTGAATAAATATTTTAATTAAATATATCATTCTTTCTGTGTAAAATAAAACCACTAAAATTCGAGGCCAGATTTCGAACATATATAAACAGAAGAATATGTAAAATATCAAATATTATAACGTCTACAGTACTGCAGCTCACCTTCCATTCCTCGTAGCATTTGATCCATATCGATGTCGCGGTGGTAATGGTGGGGGTTGCAGTTTCAGTCTATTTGAATTAAAAATAAGAACCTCCGGATCCTCATACACGTTGGAAGGTATTGTTATATTCTTGTGAGGTTTCCCGTCATCCAGAATCTCCTCGTAAATACCCGAAGCTATTGAAATATTCGAAACTCTTCTTGGACATGGTTCTTCTAATTGGTCGAAGCTGGCAACAAAAGTGGGAACACTCGCAGGTTCGGCTTCGTAAACGTTATCTACAGCCCTGGCATAGGTCTTCGATTTGGACTTCGAAGACATAATCAAACCAAGTCCTGCATTTAATAAATTAGAAGCAACCTTACTCTTCGGAATCGGGAAGCTGGTATTATCACTATTATTTTCATCATTGTAAATCGATATTCTGAGATCTCCTTCACTACGACTTAAGGGTCTTTGTGCAAAAATTTTGTGTTTTGGACCTCGTCCCTGAGTTACAAAATCTTGTAATAACCTTTGGGCTTCCAAGCAAAAGATATGAAGCTCACCGACACCTCCTCGAAATTCTTTGGTTGTGTGAATAACACAGATTCGTTTGACATCTTCAGGTTGACCGGCGGTACATAAATGGAATTGACTGAATTCCTTCCATTCAAAATTTTGTACTATTTCTCCTGAATTAGCGTCTTTTATGAATACTCCTGTGCTACTTGCTACTAAGTCTCCGTGAAGCCCTATCAAAAGATAAAAAATATGCAAATAAACCTTTTAGTTATGATAATGATTCAAAAGTCGTACCCGTTAGGCCAGAAGATCTAGAATGTGTATTATCAATAATAGAGATGCTGAAAGAGCCTTCCATAAATCGATGTTTTCTTGGTCTCAAAAGTTGACGTAAACTTGCCATCCAACGCTGAGTATCCTTTTCGGAAGCCGCTGATAAATAAAGCATCGGCTTTTTTTCATTGGGAGAAAAAATTCCAAATGAAAATTGCTTAGTTTTGGATTCAGTGCGAGAAATCATTGCACTCGGTGGAATTTTTATTCGGTTGTCTTTTTCATTAGGTACGATAGATTTTCCATTACTGATGCTGCAATCCAAAAGAACTTCGATGCCATGGTCCACGCTTAATTTTCTTACAGCACACCAGTGTCTTTTCCAAGCTTTCCACGATGCCAATGATCTTTTTTTCACTCTTTGACTCATTCCTCTATTGCCCGGAAGCTTCGCGTCCACAAAGCCACAAAGATCTGTATCTTCTCCAGTCATGTGAACAAAAATTCTGAAAATATGGGATGTATCTATTATTGATTCAATCTAATTTGGAATGCTTCTAATTTTAAATTGTTAACCTATTTGAGCTCATAATGTAAAATAAACTTGTAGAATCGTTTTAAAAGCTATTAATTGGAAATGGTTTATTTTGCTATTAAAACGCTATTAAATTTTCAATAAAACATGATTAAACTCTCATGTGATTAGATAGTAAATAAAGCTTGTGACACATTTGCAAAAATTAAAAGATATTTAATATTAAATCACACATATATACTCTATAAGTTTACATACCTGAAAATGGGAAATGAAATTGTTTAATTCAGTTTCTCCAGAAACAATTACGAGATAATAAATGTTAATAATTGTACATTTTTGAGATTATTTATATATTGCCAATATATGTACACATCAATGAAATTACAAAACGTGAATGTATTTTTTGGAAATGTAAAGAATGTGACTTTGATACAAAGTTAAGTTAGAGAACAAAAGACCACACAAAACTGACTAAAAACGGAGCATTTCATCGAACACTCCAAAGAAGTTATTGGAAGTGATTGGAAGAAGCGATTAAAATTAAAAAACTACGACACGAACAGAAAATACGGAGAGAGTGGGAGAGAGTGACCGAATGGTTTGTTCCTTTCCCTTCTTTTTTCTCCATCGATCCGTTGACTCCACTTTGACTCCACCCTGATTTTCAGAAATTAAATCAAGTTAAATGGATGAATCCAGATCTATAAGAGAAATTAAAATAATATATTATTTTCCAAAGTTTTTAACCCTCACAAACATTCTCTTTTAAAGGAGCTTATAATTAATTAAAAAAATAGGAAAACGTTGAATAGTTCTATATTTCAAACCTGGTTATGTAGTTTGTGAATTTGACGCAAAAGGCAGTGCAATCGCGAAACATATGTGAACATATGTTTTTTTCCATCTGTATTTTGACTGTTTGACATTTTTGACGAAGTGTTTTCGAGATTTTTTATTTTTGAAGTCTATTCTTCTCCGTATTTTGTGACATGAAAGCAAAACTGAAGGGATGAATTTGGAGATTTAATTATAAATACATCATTATTGCATTGTGTTATTCAACAAAAAATTGATAACGTGATAGGACTTCAGGGCACTTTCTTGTTTGGTGTTTACTTTGTTCACAATGTCTAAAGAAAATAAAGCCGCTTTAAAAGAGGCACGTGAATTGTTTAAAAAGAATGAATACACTGACGCTGTCAAGCTATGTAAGAAAATATTGAAGGAAGATAAAACTAATTATGTAGCTCTGGTTTTACTTGGTGCTGCTATGCGTGAAGTGGAAAACCTTAAATCTCAAACTCCTGTGCCGCTTAAAAAGGCCACTGCAATTCAGCCGGATAATCCTCTTGCTTGGCAAGGACTCGTTGCTTTTTATGAAAAAGAAGAGGATACTCCTCAAAATTGGATGGAATTAATTCCAGCTTATTGTAAGCTACTGAAGCTGGAAAGGTATTATTCAAATATTAAAATTCATCAATTTTAACTGCGTAATAGTAAAATTAGATCTAATACATAAAAATTATACGATCTCTTTATTTTACTTAACACTTACTATAATTAGATATATTTTTCGCGCAATACGCATAATTCTATTTAAAAAATTGATTATGTACCACAGAGCGAAAAAATCTATGATTTGAATACTTTTTAAAACAAAGAATAGGAATTTTAAGATTAGATTTCGAATTCCTAGCTTTAAGGAATAAGAATTCAAGCTAATATTTGTATTGCTCTATAGACATGTTTTCATTTCTAAAACAAATACATATACAGAGCGAAAAAGTATCTAATTATAATATTTGATGATTAAAATGAGAAAATCGAATTTTGAGCTTAGAACTTGGTATACCAACACCTATAAGATATAAATACTGTCTACGAACAAATTTAAAATAGTTCATAGACATAATCAACATGAATATAGGATAGTCTTTGCATTAATCTAAATTTACTCATATGGCGTGCTAATTACCATATAACTCTTAAGCCAAAATATTCCTCAATCATTAAAAATTGAAATTTAATTTCAGTAATTCCGCCAAAGTCAATCATTTTTTGAGCAACCTTGAAAAGTTTGTAATACAATTAAAAGACGATAAAATACTGTGCACAGTTATTTCTGAATTGCGTAAATTGCATGAATCTTGTACCGAAGAAAGAAGAAAACTGATTGGCTCCACTCTAGTTTCAATTCTCACACAATATCCCAAACTTCCTGGTGAACATGAATCTCTTCTTGAAAGTATTCTCTTATCTATACTTAAGGAAGGAGACATTGCAAACAAACATGAGTATTACAAAAAATATTTAAGAATACTTTACAAAGTCGATAAGCTTTCATTATTATTGACGGAAGCTGTGAAGATGCACGAATATTTTACTCAGGATATTTATCCACTGGGTATGAAAAAATATGTACATATTTTTTTGAAAAATATTCAGATTCTCATTAAATAAATAAATAAATTTGAATAATAATTTAAATATTTGTTAATACGATTCTATATTTAATTTTTCTTTTAGAATGGATTTGTCGAGTTTACTCAGAGCAGAGTATTTCTAATAGTCACTGTGATGGAATAGAAATTTCACCTTTTTTTGAGGCTTTACTGGTATTGCATGCAGAATCAGATCTTGCATTTTTGGCCAAAGGAGTCTATCTTCATAATATTGGTAGTCACTTAGAATCAAGAAATATTCTGAAATATGTAGTTTCTTCAAAATCAAAGTGGATCCATCCTTGGCTTCTCTTAGGTGAAATCAATTTAAAACTTCGTTGTTATGAAGAGGCTAAAAATTCTATTCTGAACGCTCAAAAGCTACTGCAGGATAATGATCATAATAATCTGCAGCACAAAATTAATCTAGTTCTCATAGAGGCTTTAGCTAAGAGTTCTAACAAACAGAAATGGGAATATGCTGTGCGACAGTGTAACGAAGTAAGATCTCTTTATCTATAGAAATACATAAATTATTATAAATTATCAAATTATGTACTCACCATATATTGTAATTTTAAAATAGTTGTTACCTGAGTCATCTACGAAACGAGAATTGCTTCTCGCTCGTGCTTATGTGAACTTGAACGATCCTAAAGCTCAGGATATGCTCGACAAATTAAGCAAAGAATCAGAAACAAAAACGGAAGCAGCGGTACTAAAAGCGATTTACTTGAAAAATCAGCACAATTTAGAGGAAGCAGCTGATGTTCTCGGTTCTGCTTTAGAAACGTCTGAAGCATGGTTGACTCTAGGAAAGATTCACTGGGCAATGTCTGATTTTGGACACAGCCTAATGGCATTTTTAAAGGGAATTCATGCCGATCCTTATAATTGGGAGTGTTTTGTGTATCTCGGTGACTATTATATAAAACACGGGAATGATGTTGAGCGAGCGAGAAAATGTTATGAAAAGGCTTTGCAGATTAATTCCAATTCAGAAGAAGCTGGTATCGGTTTAAGCACGGCCTACAGACTTCTGAAAAGCAGCGTGAGTTTGGAATCGTTGTTTCAAGTATCAAATAGATAATTTATTTTATCAAGTGATTCCAATCATTTACGAGTACTTCTTTTTTGTAGGATGCTAATTTGCAACTTCTGCAGAAATTAACTGTACACGGCACTGGCCCGAAATGGGCTTGGCTTCAATTGGGACTACAACTACTTGATCACAATGAAGTTTCTCAATCAATTCATGCTTTGCGAAGTGCGATTAGAATAGATCCAAATGACAAGTAAAAATTCCACATTTTTCTTTTATTGAATGTCTATTCGTCCAGATTTTTCGACGAATAGCACAGACGGGACAGAAAAATTTCCTTTCCCTTAAATTTAGCTAATCAAATCTGTAAGATTTCGCTATTCATCCTAAAAAGATGGTCGATTAGCCAAAGCCTTTTAAAAAATAACTAACATAATTAAAAATTTATTTCCTGCAGTCACTCATGGGAATGTTTAGCAGATGCTTATTTAGCTCGAGGAGCACACGTGTGTGCCTTAAGATCATACGAACGTGCTTTTGAATTGAATCCCGAATCTTTTTATCCGTTAATTCAACTGTCGAACATCAAGCTGGTCAGTTGGCCCTTCTTATCTCTTCAATTTCAATAAGAAACAGTACCAATAAGAAAATTTGTTTTAGCTATTAGGCCAATACACCATGGCAATAGAAAATTTCAAAACTGTATTGGCTCAGGACGAAAATTACTTACCAGCACTGAAAGGATTGGCCGAAACTTATTTAGGTCTTGCTAATGAAAAGACTGTGAACCAACAACTTGGGCGAGCGAGAGAAAATATTCAGGAAGCAGTAAATAACTTAATGAAAGCAGTTGTAGTGGGTAGTGAGTTCTCATGCCTATGGAAGCTGTTTGGTGATGCTTGTTACAAAATGGCATTCATGCCTAAATGTTATTGTTTCTTGAGCGTTGTGCCAGGAATGATAAAATTAGAAACCTCACAGAAAAGTGTGATTATCAAAAGAGAGGAAATATTTTCTCTAGCAGTAAAGTAATTCATCTTTCAGTCTAACTGTTTTTAAGTATTAAGGATTTTGATTTCAAGCTTCAAAATTTAAATTATTTACTTAATTTAACAAATATTACAAAAAGAGATTTTATCGCTCTGTAAAAGTTTCTTTTTTAAAATAGAAGTGTGGCTATAGAGTGAAAAAACGTTTAATATTAATATTTTTTGCGTAAAACGAGGAGTTCGAAATTTAAACTCAAAACTCAATCATTTTAATTTACAAAAAAAAATACTAAAAGTAGGATTTGTTTGCTCTGTGTTATTTGAAGAACAGGAAACTCTAAACAGCGAAAAAATATTCAGTTATAGTATTTATTAAGTAAAATGAAGAGCTCGAATTTTGAAGCTAGATCTTGAATCCAAAACTCTTAAAGTTATAGTTACGATGATGATAATTAAATTTTTTTTAAATTACAGATGTTATTGTCGAGCGGTGCACCTCTCAAAAGATTCTTCACTTCTCTGGCACGACTTGGCCTGTTGCTATCTAGGACATCTTAAATTTAATTTTTCCTTAAATCGCAAAAGTGTAGCTGGCAAGAGTCAACAGGCAGCGAAACAAGCGATTAAACTGTCTCCATCGTCCTGGATTCATTGGAATCTTCTTGGAGTTATTTGTATGACCAAAGAGATAAAAAACTATGCTCTTGCTCAACATTGTTTCGTGACTGCAATCGATGGGGAAGCAAATAACGCCATATCGTGGACAAATTTAGGCTCCTTATATTTACATTTAGGTACATTTTTTTCTTCAGCTGTGTTGAAAATATCCACATTTTGTTATTATAAAATTTGGAATTTTTGAGAAATATTTTATGTAAAAAAGCTGTGCTTGACAGGAGACTTTTATAAAGCCAATGAAGCGTTTTCCTGGGCTCAGAGGGCAGATCCTGCGTATGCCAATAGTTGGATCGGCCAAGGAATAATCGCGGAGAAATTAGCAAGGAAAGAGGCGATGGATTTATTCAGACATGCTACGCAACTTAGCTATCATAGCCAAGCTGCTCTTGGATATTGTCACTGGGTTTTGACTACACTCTTAGATTCCGAAGCCAAGAAAGATGATTTGTATGAATACAGCATACAAAATATGCACGCTATACCTGTGGCAATGGATGAAATCCATCGATACATCAGTCAGTATTAATTATTTAGATATTTCTGAATGAAGCAAGAAAATGGGAATTTCGATATTCAATTAAAAAAAATAATTAATCTTTTCCTATTTTACAGTTCATTATCCGAGTGATCCATATGCACGTAACGCCTATGGACTTCTTTTAGAGCGTCAAAAACTTAACAAGTCCGCAGCAGAGCAATTTTCAGCCTCTCTGGAATATGTTTACAACGATGCACAAAATGATGCTGTATTGGTGAATATGTCACGTGTACAGATAATGCTTAAAAAGTATATCGAATCTATTGAAACATGTCACAGAGTGCAAACTCCCACTTTCAGATCTCATTGTCAACTGGCATTATCATTATTTAAAGGTAAGTAATAATAATATATATGATTTTTTTGGGGCGGTAATATTTCTAAAAAAATAAACTTTATATACATATATTTCAGCAATTTAAATCTCCACACAAACAAAACACACACACACACAGGTTTTATAGTACAAAAGCTTACAAAACAGTAGAAATAAGGCGACTTTTTCACGAAAATAGGGGAATAAATTCTTTTGAATAAAATCAATACAGATACTATATTGAATTCCATTTTGAACTCTTGACGAATGTTAGATGAATTTCCTTATGGGGTTTTATTAACAGGGAAAAGACTGAAATCTATATACAAGATCATTGAATAATAAATACATAATATATGTATTGTTAAAACTCCACAGTTTGACTTTGTAAAGGGTTTTACAGAGTAGAATTTAATTGTAAAAAATTAAAATAAAAATGTAGTTTAAGGGCGCTAGAAACCTCAAAATTCTATTTACTCGTTTTATTCACAATTTTAACTTTTAATTTTTCCCAAACACATACTGAAATTACACTTTCGACTTTTGAGACTAGAACTTGGATCCAACGCCCTAAACCGCGTAGAATTTATTTTTTTGAAATTGCAAGCTTTTCAATTCTTCGTAGCAACAATTTATATTAACTTCCAAAAATTTACAAAAATTAAAATTCTTATCAACAGCTGAACGTTACGAGGAATCTTACTCCACCTATGAAGTTGTTCTGCAATGGTTCGCAGATTCTGGTTCACAGAAGGCCCATGTTTTATGTGCGATGGCAGCCATGGCCAGCATGTTCCAAGGAGTTGATGATGTAAAAACTCTTCTCTTTCAGTGCATCGAAATCGAACCATCGGCAGTTTCGGGTTTACTCGCTGCTGCCGCCTTAGGATTACTTCACAATGACACAAACTTAACAGTTTTAGTTTTGAAGGAACTTAAAGCATTTCAAGACCATGAGGATTATAGACATCATATCGCTTTACTGTCTGCTTATTTGTGCCTCACTCAAAACGATATAGGAGAGGCAATTAGAGTTGTTTCGAAATTTGTTTACAGGCATCCAGGCAAGTTATTGACAATAAACTATTATAATCATTACTAGACTCTTTTGCAATTTGATTATTGTGACTAATGATTTGAGTAATATAAATAGGAGATGAGAGACTCTGGACGACTTTAGCGAGATTTTTGCTAGAAACAAACGCTACGGCTTTTAGAAACTGTGCTCAAAAAGCACTTGTTTTGGGGAGAAATACTTCCGAGCATCACATTGCACAAATCGCCTGTACAAAAGCGCTGAGCGATTTGATTATAGCACGTGGAGATCCGAAAGGCATCAAGTCAGTTTTGCGGGCTGTTCATTCATTTCCGGCGAGGATTGAAAGCTGGTCGAATCTTATTGCGGCTTTGTTGCCACGGTAGGTTTGAATATAAATTCCAGTTTTATCAATTAAGATTAGATTGTACAAGTACTAAATATATCTCTTTTTTCAGTTGTTCGAACCCTGATTCAAAACACAGTGCTCACTGGTTGACCGTGCTTTGTTCCGTCGTAAGAAAAAGTATACCAAACACAAATTGCTCAGCCAAGTGGCTCTTAGAAAACGAAGAAAGGGCAAGTATGGTTGCTGATAAAGTAGCAGCTGCTTATATCTACTGATAAAAAAAACTACTAGACACGTTGTACAGTCTAAGAAGACAAAAATCAATTTGTAATTTGTATATAAAATACAAATGACATAAAAACCAAGTTTATTTTTTTTAACAATAATTACCACTGTTTGAATACACTGATATCTATAATATTATATAAACTATGATTTCATAATTTAAAGTGTAAAACTTATAAATGCTTTGTTGCTTCAATGGGTATTTTACTGGGATCCTGTGATAATCATTTTATTTTACTTGGGAATGACTTACACGATGTTTTTTTAATTTTAATTAAATTTTTAATTTGCAATTCATTTTAAAATGAACTTTTGAACTACGTTATTAGGATTATAAATTACATTTAGTAGCGCATACCCGTTCTCTGTGCTCGAATTCTTCTAGCCTCTGTCCGCTCACTGCTCTTGTCGCTGAAGCTTTTTTTTGAATTATCATTCTGTGCTCTTCTTTCTATTTGACGGGTGAGCGATCCATCTAATGTCTGAAAAATAAACTAAATTTGAATACATAAATTTGCAAGGATTTAAAAATATGGTGCAATCAAATGTATTTATACGCGGATTTTATCAGTATATTTCTAAAGGGACTTACAGAATTTTGAACCAAATTAAGATTCTTCAATTCGTCCAATAACTTGACGAGTTCTTCATTACCTTCCTTTCCTGATTTATTTACAATTTCTTCTAGATTGTCAATCTGGAAAGAGATAGATATAGTTTTTGTGAAGATTTAGGAGGAAATTTCGTGAAAAATTACGAATATTGACATGATATCGTACCGTATCTTTAAAGAAGGTTAATCTTTTCGGGTTGTCACTGTTAAGTCTATCAGAATTAATCAATTTCTTTATAAACAGTGCAACGTCATCCAATCTATTGAGTTCGGCGTATGCTTGTATTTTGATACACCTAACTTCGATGTGACGCCATTGTGGACATGACGAGATAAGTTCAAGTGCAAATTCAGGTTTTCCTTGTTTAATGGCCAAGTTTGCAAGCAGACAAGTTGTTCTGCGATTGGGTTCAAATCCCTTTTTGGTCACATCCTTCCAGAGGTCCAATGCATACTGGAAACTCTCGGGCGTGTTCTGAAAGTATTTGAAAGAAATATCAGTGATAAACAAACAAAACAAATAGCATTAAAATATTTTGTATTATTCAAAGATTTGAAAGGATTTCTAATAATAATCAGAAAATGTATCCTAAAAAATTAATAATACCTCTTTATAAGAAGATGCTAAAATTAGCAAAATGGAATGTAGGGGATGCATAACGCCACCTGAGTACTTCGTCTGGATTAATTCGTAGATTTCTCGCATTTCGGGATATCTCTCATGATTATATAAAAGAGTTAGCAGAATTTGATAACTCGTTAGTTGGTCGAACAAACCTTGTAGCTCAGGGTCTTTAAATGCTTCAACCGCTACGTCTGGCATATCCAAGTAAAAAAAAGCTCTCATCACGACAGGTCCAAGAACATAGTTTCCGAACCTTAGTTCGTTATTTTGAGCATGAAATTTTTTTACCATCTTCATCATAAGATCAATATCGTCCTTATTACCCTCGACAATATGACACATTGCTTTCACATCTTCAGTGAATATTATGCTTTTGTTATCCTCTTTAACGTATTCTACCATTTTGGCACGGAAACTCTGTGCGACAGATTCAAACTGATTCATGATATTTTTCCTTGCAGAAAGGTAGTTATCGACTGCCAAGGCCTCAGCGCTGAAAATGGACCTACTAGCTAAAAAATAAATAATTTAATGTAATTTATTGTTTTAGTCAGCAAATTTTGATTCAAGTCCTAACCACAAAATTCGATATATCTCTCTGTAGCAAAACTAATGTTTTAAAAACGAGTATACGTAGAGAGCATTTCTACTTTAGTAATTTTCGCATGAAATACGGTTGAATTTTGAGCAGATATATATATAATATATATAGAATTCATGAATTAAAAATATAAAACAAAAAATATCTATATATATTTATGCCCTTTGAGTATGTTAAAGTTATATTAATTGCGGGACATTCTGAAAAATATAAGAATTTTTTACCACCTTGTTGAGAAAATACAAGTTTTTAGTGTTTTTACAGCGTTTACATTAACGACATTAACATTGCATGTCTTATGGACCTAACCTAGTAGATTATTACTTTTAAAAACTTATTGATTACATTGAAGAATGGACCTTCTTTGGTTAGGGATTCTGTGAAACGCTAACCATAATGCATTTTTATAAAAATTTTTTTTTTAGTTTCATCTTTTCTGCATTTATTTCAATGGGTGTATAAAAGAGCATGCTACTACTTCGAGACCGGACATATATATTAACTTGCAGTATAGTATATAGCTTATTTCCCCTGACGGAATATATATATGAGAGAGGAAGACAGACGACATAAGAAGAGCAGGTTATTTTGCCAGAGAGGGAATATACTTTTCCAATAAACTTATATAATTTCTAAAATCTCGAAAATTTAAGTTTTATAAAAAAAAATCTGACCAGGAGGCATATAAATATAATCGATATAATTCATGATTTCCTATGTCTTTCATTACAGTGTTATACTCTAAAACTTCTTTAGTAACCGAAAGAATAATTTCTTCTTCATTCTCTATGATTATATCATGATCTTAAAGCATGCTCTTTTATAAATGAATTTAGCCCGCGAGTTATTCACGATTGCTCACCGAGAGTGAGGTTATAAAATGAAATCTTACCATTAATCAAGATAGGCTTCTGGATACTGCTAGTTAGGAATTTCAGATTATTCCTCAAAAATCCTCTAATACTCATAGCCATTTTTTGTTATTTCAATTTATTTACTACTTTGTTATATTGGAAATAATGAAATCAAAGTTAATATTCAGTCACGCGTACTCGTTATATGCTGAAAAAGAGGTATCCAGTAGGGATGGCCAAGTCGATTCCGATTCCTTCGAAGAATCGATTCCTTGGTGTCGATTCTTCGATTCTTTGGAATC
>JAUESI010000018.1:10443941-10473292 GCA_032275145.1 Synergus laeviventris | reverse complement strand
TGCTTATGTCAAATAATGACAAATAATTGATAAACAACGAATAAAATAATCCGAAAAAGAAATAGCTAAGAACTAATTTGGAATGATCCTCGTAACAGTGTTTTTATAAATAAAAAAATTGAGGATCGGTTGAATTTACAAAAAGAGAGTGAATCATAATGACAATCCAGGACCAGGTCGGCAATATTGTCCAAAGCTGCAAATAACTGTCAATTTTCAAGCATTTTGCAAAAGTATGATTCGGTACGTTTGGTCTTTGGTCTGTTGGTATTTTAGATCATTGGTAAAATGGTTTTTACGCCTAACTACTCGAATGTGTGAGCTCCAGAGAATTTGCTATGGAGAACCTCCAGGAGCACCTCGCACCCTTGCACTGGAGCGATCTCTCCGACAATCAAAAAACACGAGTATTAAAGCGCTCGTAGCCCACTTGGATGAAATTGCTGATCAGCAGGGAATTACTATAAAAACAGAAAGAGAAATCCTCGAGGAGGCCATAAAAACAGTTCTTGATGCTAAGGATATTAATCCAATAGCTCATCCCGATTTTGCTAAGTCTTTCGCTAAGTGCACAGAGTCCATTTGGGGATATAGGCAACTTTGTGTGGAGTGCGAGGAACTCAGGAATACAGCTTATGATCCAGATAATCCCGAACATGAAATGCTTTTACTTAAATTGTGGAGTTTGTTGATGCCGTATGAACCACTGGACGCAAGGGTGACGAAGCAGTGGCAGGTAGTGATTTTATTTAATAAAAATAGAAAATTTTTTTTTTAGTCCTAAACTTCAAATTCTTATGTTAGCTTAATTCTCGGGTATTAAGGAATAGTTTTATTGATAATAGGATATAGGATTCCAAGGGGATGATCCTAAGACGGATTTTCGAGGAATGGGAATGCTTGGACTAGAAAATCTCGTTTATTTTGCGAGGGAGTATCCTAGTGCTGCAACACATGTCTTGTCACATTCGACTCATCCTAGTTACGGATATGCCTTTGCTATTGTGGGGATCAACCTCACGAGTATGGCCCTAAGACTTTTGCGAGATGGCTCAGCCAAAAGTCACATATACAACTCGTGCAAGACGCTGCCGACTATACGTGCCTTTCATCAGTTTTATAGCTACCTCTTCTACGAATTTGATGGATTCTGGATAGAATCTAAACCTAGAAATATGATGGAATTCTCGTCTATACAGGAGAGATTTGAAAGCACCATCAAAATGGCCTTGGCCAATACGACCACGGTATTTAGGATAAATGTGTCTGTTGACAATATTTAATATAAGGCTGTTCCTTATCTGTCAAAACACTACTACAAAAGCAGAGCTTTTTTTAGATCGTTACTTTTAATCTTGATTTTGGACTGATAATCTTTAGATATTCATTTGTGTTATGTTAACATGTTACCTTTGTGGTGTCAACTTTCAAACCTAAATGGAAATTGAGCATCGAAATTGAACTTTAAATCGACTTAAAAGTCTCAAGCCTATATTATTTCATAATATTCTTGCGTTCGAAGCATTGGTGAAAATTTAAATTGATTTTGCAATTTGTGAACACGTCTTTATTCATTTCGGTTAGGTATCAGTTTTAATTAAGAGCTGTATACGCTAATTGTAATATAGGAAGATGTATTTTTATTTGATTGTGCAATATTGCTGAAAATCGATTAAACGAATTTTCAAATTCAGTGAATTGATTTATAAATGCAAAAAATGCAATGGAAATTTTCATTGTCAGCAGTGTACTTTTAGAAAACATATTTAATTTAATTTTTAAAGAAATTTAAAATTGTAGATTATAGAGAAAAAAATCACTTCAGATCTCAGAAAAACATTCTTAAGCTGATATTAAGCTTATTTTTAATAGTGTATAAAGACCTTGGGCTCACCAGTTTGTAACATTGTTCGTACAAATCCTTTGATCGACCGATTTCTTTTATGTAAAGATAAAAGACACGATTTTAATAACTGTAACGTACATCACAAATAATGCTTTCGTCTTGCGATTTTGTGCTACTGCATTGCAAAAGTACAACAATGATATTGTGATGGTAAAGGAAGCTTTTGCAACGAGTGTAATAATAATTAATGTCAAGTCACTTTGTCACATTGCCATAGAATACCTCTTGTGTCATTCCTCGCACACGTATTAACGTAATTGCAGTAGAGTTCTAAAGATTCTCGGGATTTAATAAAGTGGATAGCTACGTCGATAGTTCATTGACTTGAGAATATTCTCGATAATTTTAGAACTTGAAACTGTGGACTTTGTCAATGGCAAGTCAGTTAGATTTTATACTTAAACAAGATAGTAAGTGTTATATCTACATGTTAGTTAAGTGTCTGCCTTAGCGATGTATAAGAATTCAAAAGTTCTCCGATTAAATTCCGGAGAATTGTTTGTTCTCCGTAAATTAATCTAAATGTAATGAAGTTTAAAAAGCAAGTGATTTAGATTATAAGTTATTAGTGTGTGTTTTTACTGTTTTATTAATTATCGCAGTTTTGTTTGTTACGACCTATCAGCTACTTCGAGTATCAATCATAAAACGATAGAATTAAAATAAGAATATTTATTGCTGAAAAATAGAAAAAAAAAACTACTTTTCGCTGACATTTAGAAGGCAATGCTTCTATTACAGACTTAAATTGTACTTTTAGACTAAGTATAAAAAGAAACACCGTTTGAAACTTAAAAATTAAACTTAATGTTGAACAATTTAAGTTTACATATATACATGTTTCATCGCGAAAACAATGTCTTATTTCTCCTTTTTTTGTGGCACTTCGGGCTTTCGTCTTAACTTGGAAGCAACTGAAACGATTACAACTACACCAATAGTGATACTACCAAGTTTCATTATCCAAGGGTTTTCTCGAAGGGCATTTGCAATCATTTGCGTCAAATCGTCACTGAAAAAAATACATTAGTTTTTAAGTAAGAAGGTACCTATTGCTCAGGTATCTCAAATTATTAGTCAGCTATTCTGAGGCTACTATACGTGTCATCTTTGTTGATTTATGTATTTATTTTTTAAATATAGAAACTGGATTTGAATAAATGTTCTTAAGTTTGTGACTGAAAAACTTCCTTATTTCTAATAAGACTTGAGAATTATTATTGCCTAGATTTTTAGAATTTATTTGAATTAAACAGCAAGTGCATGAAATGCATTGAAATAAATAGTAGAGCATGTGGCATAATTATGTAATTTAAAAATACTTACAATGGACTTTGAGGTACAGGGACTTTTTCCGTACGCGCATTTCTGTACCACTCTTTGGCAAATGACACGAAACTACTAACATCGTACTTTGGAATTAGGTATCGGTACATACGGCCTTGTTTGAAGCTGAAAAAAAAATCAACAGGGTGTCAGCATAGGTTATTGTCGAATACAAAGCATTTTAAATTTCAGTTTAAGTAATTAAATTGCTCTAAAATCGAAAAACACGTTTAAATCTTATTAAACAAGTAAAATCAAAAACTTGTGAACTTACAGTATGAATTCAGGAACTTCAAAAACGTTAAACCTTCGTGCCGTGGATGCACCAGTCGTGTATTTATTAACTCGAGCAACGTTCACTCGTTGTTTCAATTTTGCGCCCACCGCTTCCCATCTGGCGCCCATTCTTTGGCAGTCTACACAATCAGTGCTGTAACTATTTAAAAAAAATAATTAAAAATTGCAATTTTAAATTTCGTAAGAATAATTTATGTACATTATTTCTTTTCTGATCGTTTAACTTATATTTTAATCAAAATTTAGTAATTATTAATTGCCACTTACAACATGACGAACCAATCACCAGTAGTAGCCCCACTACTAGCTTGTGTCAAATGTTCAAAAGTATCGTCAGTAAGTTCTCTGACGATTGGTTCCTTATTTTCAATGAATGTGTTTAAAATTTCTTCATCGTTTAGGGGTCCTGGGAAACAATTTTAGTCTTACATTTCGGGAACTGGATTATAATTTTCATTTATAGATAAGAGCCTTACCATCATACAATAGAGGAATTCCATGTCTGAAGTAAATTAAAGCTGGTTCTTTGTCAGCACTGTAAAGCCTGAGCATTTGACTGTTTACTACTTTTACTACCCAGGCTGATAAAGAATCAACCAAATCTTCTCGTATGTGAATCAGCTCATTTTCCATATTTTCACATGGCTCGCAGTCTTTTTTGGCTGTAAAATTAAAAGGCTATTTAGCAATACTTAGATTTTTATATTTAGTAAGTTCGTGGCGTAAAAAATCAGTGAAAGATTTTGGAGCATATTTTCTTTAAAATCATATCATACACATTTAAAATTTAATGTTTTGGATCGTTTAAATTGAAAAATTGCTAATGTTACGAGACCATCTGACATAAGAGATATAAAACAGCTGCTATTAGAATAAAAAAGAAATTTATTCTGGAAATAATATATATGTAAACAGGGAATTTTTATGTAAATTTTACATCGCAAAAAATTCTCTTGAACTTTGAAGCCTTTGAAGCATGATGGAAAAACGAAAATTATAAAAAGTGAGGTTAGCATGCTACTTGTTTACATAACGCTCAACTATTATAGCAAAATAGAAGACTTGAGAATAATCTCGGAGTAAGTAATTCAATTAAGTAGTTAGAAGAAATTCATATGTGAACTTTATAAAAATATAGATAATATTAAGAACATACTGAAAAGCACGACGACGTATTTTTCATTTTTGATGAGGTTTAGGAGTTCATCATCGGTAACTGTTTCGAGAGACGATGCTAGAACTCCGGAGATGATAAGTAATAACGAAAAAAGCACTTTTCGTAACATATTTGATATCGTTTAATTCACTAAAATTGATTTTTCAGTTTAATTCACCGGCAACTGTATACACACTATACACTCTGCTATACACGTCACTGATAAATTGACATTCGTAATCATTCGTAATCCTATGTGTTTCGTGGCGTTCGCTTCGGTTGGCTTCGGTCGCTTCGGTCCATATGTTGTTATCATCAACGCAGAAATTGGAAAATGATTCTGCGCAGATTCGGCTCATTTCGGTAATCTCCGGCTTTCTCCGGCTCCTCTTCCTTTTTTTTTGAAAATGTAATTAATTCCAACTGAGAATGTATTGTTAAAAATGTTTTTTTAACTTAGAATTAAGGCAAAGACATTTACAATTTTTATATTATATTATTAAAAAAATGTTACTAAATTCAAAACTGGCAAATGCGTTAAAATTCATCCGTTTTTTTTTATACAAAATTAAAACAAAATCAATCAAAAACAACCCTTTTTAATTTTTAAACTTAGCAGTGTAAAGATATAAACAAACTCTTCAATCTGGCATTCATGAAAAAAAAACAAATACCTTTGCCGCATAATCTTGCGTGTCAATAGAATATACTATATGAGCTATATATAAAAGATGTCTTGTACATACCCAGAAGAAGCTAGAAAAGAAGAAGATAAGATAAAAAAAATCAACTGTCGACCTTCGATTATACAGTATAATCGATAAATACCATTGCACAACACACACACACACACACTATCTCTCTCTGTCTTTTGTGCGTCAATTCGTTCCTCCTCTAAATCAGCATTTTACGAGATTTTTTTTTTAAGCTTGCAGATAGTCATAGTAGATGAAAAGTCCATTAAATACTATCGATCATATTTTATACTCTTCAATTCTGGGGCGAATATGCATTCAATATGTATATATATATATAATATTATATATTTATATATATATATATATATGCAAATCTTAGAATTTATTAGAGATAGGATCGATTTTTACCTTTTAAAATAATTTTCACTAAATTCCTGAATTTTTACTGATTAAAGTCTGAGCTATAAATATTTATCTGTATTCATTTAATGCATGTAACTTTTCTAATTTATATTTCATAAAGTAAAATTTTTAGCCGATGTGGCAAGCTGTTCTTATTTAAAAGATTTTTTTTTTCACAAGTGTTTATGCCTGCAGTGATCATAAGTCATTTTTATGATGTATCTAGTTCGCCTTAATAAACTTTCGTCTCCTTTATTTAATGAATTCATATTCAAGTACACGCATACTTGTACATTACGGTGCAATATCGGAAAATCGATGCACCACGTGCAATTCGGTGTCAGTTGCTTCATGAATTTGTTTGTCTTTGATAATAATTTTTTTTAAATTTGGCTCTTATCCAACAAATTGAGTGTCTGGGTTGGGACCAGCGTTATGATAGATCAGGGATATTCCCCAATGTCCCATACTTCATTTTATAGGAAACCGTTCAAGTAATGCCACGAAAACTATAGCAAAGGGCGTAATATATGTCATTTCAAAACCATTTTTTATATATATATAATAAATACTCAAATCTAAAGATGTATTTTATTCTGGAAGTTTTTTAATTTTCGAAAATATAAAAAGAATAGCGGAAAATTAAGTGAGAGGAAATTTTTATACCAGAATAGTTGGCACCTAAAATTTAAATAACGTGACCCAAATCGGAATTTATTGATGCAACAGATCAATCACTCACTCAATCTAAATTACGTTCCGGCGTTTATTCATGGTACTTGTCACGATACAAGGGAAATGTTTATTAAGTATCAATTTTATTCAAGAGCAATAAATATTTATATGCATCATAGAACATTCGTATTTCCTGTCAACATTAATCTTTATCCTGCAAACAGATCCCATTCAGGAGAAAATTACACTCGCCAAACCAAAAATATTATTATGTAATTTTCATCAAACGAAATGTGAACTTTTGGATACGTTTTCATTCGGATAATTAAACCAAAGCTTACCCGAAACAGGCAATTGAATTAAAAAATATTTAGTTACAAATCCTCAAAACAGAGTCTACTTTTTCAAAGCCTTAAAGCTTGAACATTAAATTGGACTTAATTAATTTAGACTACCAATCTTAATTATTTATGAAAATTTTTAGAAAATCCTTTAAAATTCTTTGATAGCATTTAATATCCAATACTTAAAAGAATGTTTAAATTACTCTATAAAAGTTTCAATCTCCCGTGAATTATTTTTAAGATCTTTAAAAATTCTTTAAAACCACTTGTTTAGTTATCAAAAATGAATTCAGAATGGCTTTTTTTTTTAAGTTTTATGGGGTATTGACCAGTTTTCCCTGCGTGTAGTATGTAACAGGACCACTTTAGAACTAGGGAAAATGGCCAGAATTCTAACATGGCCCCATCAAAATTTCTGCACAGTTATATATTCAAATATCTTAGACAGAAATTAGCTGGAATACAAAATTCCGTTTAGCGGGTTTTCATTTTCAAAATATGAAAGCAAGAGTGCATGTTTGAATGCATAATAATTTATTTATAGCAGAGTATGCATACGAAGGTAGAGTTTAGCAGACTCGATACTATCCGCGCGACCCAAAGGTCGAAGGATGTGGTGGTATCTGCTTATTCATCGCTGTATTATACTGTGTTCTATAGCAAAGCCAGGATCGGTATGTGGGGAGCGACGTCGCGAGCTACACCCGGGTTAGGTTACGAGGACTTTGGCAGTCGCGTGTTCTCATCGTTGGTTGTGCGAACCGTCAGTGTTTAAACTGAACTAAACCTTGACATTTTCAAATAGAAAATGTCTGATCAAATTTGTATTTAAAGTTTACTCTCTGTGGTCAATAAAATGTTCTCCATTTCCAACTTCTTACATTTTCAAATCCTGATAAACTCCAAAATTTAAAGAAAAAGTGTCGAATCCACGTTTGCTAGAAGTTTTGGTTTCAATATTCCTTCAGAGGTAATTTAGAAATTTTACAAAAAGTAAACATAAATATAATTTTACATTTGGTAACGACTTTTTTTTTATTTATCACTCTCCTTAGATAACAAAAGAAATAAGTAAACACTAGTAAAAGAATTACAAAATGATTTGTAAAGTACCTAGTAGTTACTCTACTGATTTATCTTTCAATCGGAGTTTTCTGATAAAACCATGTAAATTTTGGTCACCGATTGAAACACGTATTTCCGACGGGGTAATGGTACTAAATATCATGTCTGACTTAAATAATATTTTACCACTGAATTAATTGTTTATTTTCCGGGAAAGCTGAATAAATTGTTTCTCTAACAAAAACTTAAATTTGTAGTTTATATTCCAGGATCCACTTTGATGTATCTGCATTCTCAAATGGAGAAATTACATTTACTTATAGGCATTGCCTTAATATCATGGTAGAATTGAGCAGGTTGGTAGCGAATAACAAAAAAATAAAAACGAGATTATTGTACTTATACTTTTGTCTTTCTAGGAGCTGAAGATTGCAATTTCGTGATATTAAGGAAAATTGTGCTAATGACGGAGGACTGCGAAGGAATGACGTATATACCGGAAGTAGAGGAAGCTTTACGAAAGGAGCAGGAACGTCGAGTAGTACAGGAAGGCGCTGCCTTATGGAAGAGCCGAAAGGAGGAGCTTCAACGTCAGAAACACCGAGAGCAGCATGAAGTATGTGTCGTAAACGAAAGAGGGTGTGGTTCGTCAAGTACCATTTAGGTCTTTCCTTTCGGATGCCATTTCTTTCATGTCATTTCCGGTCCTCGGCCAGACTTCTTGTACCTATATTTTAAAACTATAATGTTCGACTCCCAGGGCATAAAATAAGATGAAAGAGTCTTGAGATTATGGCGATGGGTAACAGTTGTTTAAAAAAAAAACTATTGTGTGAACCAAAGAAAAAAGTAAAGATCAAGTAGAACCAATTGTAAAATCTAATGTTTTCTAATTAAAACTACATGGGCTGACTACGAGACTCACTGTTTGGTTTATCTTTTAAGTACACTTTAGAAGGTAAGAAATTTTAGTAAAGTAAAACTTGAGCGCAATAAAAAGCATTAACTCGAACAAATTTTAGAAGTCTTACATACAAATTGCAGCAGTAAAGTCATTATTATTCTTAAGCAAGTTGGTATATAATCTCTTCTGGACTTCGGGTTGTTATCGTAAATTTCAAAATGCAGGTTGTAATCTTCAGTTTGAAGTGAATGTGATATTCAATTTATTATAACTCTTAATTTAGTACACATATGTCCCTTAAGTTTAAAGGAAAATGGGAAATGTTGGGTAATATTAACTTTTCATATGTTTAATGAAAGCATAAACAATATTTTATAAGGATGAAAGATCAGAAAGAAAAATTTAAAACGACATTAAAATGATTAAAATATGAAATTATTAATCACAATTACGGTTTCAGCTGCAAGCAATGTTGGAAAATTATTCGCCTTGGGGAAAACCTGGTGGCGGTGCACCGTGTGATTCAACTCTACGGAAGAAAAATGTTCCACTGGAGCCATCAGCAAAGCAGAAAAATCGAGACAAACAATGGGTAAATTTATATTATTAACAAGATTAGTACTTCTAGAAATTGACTTAGAATTTTAATATCAATCTTTTTATAATAATTCGCTAACGACAGAGAGGA
This sequence comes from Synergus laeviventris, assembly GCA_032275145.1. Taxonomy (NCBI): domain Eukaryota; kingdom Metazoa; phylum Arthropoda; class Insecta; order Hymenoptera; family Cynipidae; genus Synergus; species Synergus laeviventris. The sequence goes on along the minus strand of JAUESI010000018.1, from coordinate 10,463,831 downwards.
AAATTAATTTTTTACGTTTAAAAGAAACGAAATTATCGTGATTACTGTTCCAACTTTTAATCGAACGAACCAACTTGGAAACTCCATTAAATTATTGAGCAATTGCTCCATAATTAAAGAGAAAAGTACGTGTCTGGAAAGGCATCATATAAAAGTTCTTAAATTATGAATAGAGATTCGCCACTCTCTAGCCACAGTGTTAAATTATCTTGTTCTTCAACTTATGTTATAAAATATTTTCAGACTCTTTTCCAACCATCTTTTCCGATCCCATTTTCCAAACATCATTTCCAGACCCTTTACCTCTGATTTTAATGAAAATTACTAAAAAAAAGTCTCTGCGTTTACGCTATGAAATGAATAACAAAGTAGCGACTCATCACTTAGTTCAGACATGGCAGTATTCGACTGAAATATAATTACTTTGAGTAGAATTTGCAGCAGGTTGACTTTATATAATTCTTGCCTGTCGTAAAAAATATAAGGTACTAATATTTTTGAATATGAAACGTAAAGTTATATAAGTAAAATATGTACTCCTGTGTATTTTCCACTCTTTGACTACATGAGTCATGATTCTCTGCGTGAGAGGTTCACATTTCATTTCAAAAGCAGTAGGCAGAGTTTTAAATGAGGTATGTACATATATATTGACGGCAGTCAAGCAAATATCGCAACTCCAGGTATATATATAAATATATATATATGTACATTACACATCCTTCTTGGAGGAAGGTATTATTGATTTTTATGTGATAAGTGAAGATGGTATTTAAAAATACATTTGAAGTGTTGTGAAGATAAAATATCTTTTGATCTGGTTTAGAAGAATTGACATCGTCACTTTCTTTGCAGAGCTTTTCGCGTCACAGAATTATTATATTTGACACATTTGAAAAGGTTTTCTTCTAGCGATTTTCCTGACGATAATGTTGTCGTTTCCAATGTAAAGGTTTCCGTATCGATTTTGAATCATATCGCTCAAAATGTTTCTATGGACTTATGTACACTCAGTAAATATTGATAGTACGCGGTAACAAAACCTTCAGAATTATGTTTTCTTGTGAGAAACATGTTGTTATCGTTTAGTATCAAACTATTGAGCGTAAAAAAATAATGCAGAATAAATATTAATGTTTAAATCATAGGATAAGAGAAATGATAGGTTTATAAACGATTTAAAATTCTTATAAGAAGTTTACGTCTGTTATTTCAGAACCGTTTGGTTTATGGTTAAAACCATAAATAGATAAATATCAGTTATTTTTATGAACTAGATTTGGTAAATAATTGCGAGTTAACTAATTCAATAATTTAATTTCATTGAGAATAACTAGAGAAATTCTCTGTTATAATATTCAGGTTATCAATTAATTTGGAATTACTTGTTCCATGTTCAGTTATTTAATTGGTGTTTAATTATATTTAAAGTTAATTTTGCTGCTTTAAAGATGGTGACGAATCTGTCTCTATACTGAAAATTATAATGGGACATTACTGTATAAAGGTTGATGCACTACGGTTATCACCTGAGTGACGATAAAAAAGGACATCGATAGCACCTCGGTGACATTGATTTAAAGTTCATTAATTTCCCAACTGACCTCTTGGCCGGAAAAACTTTAACGATTTTGCTTCAATATGGAAACTGAATGGAGGATATTGAAATTGACGTAGTAGTAGTGAGGAAAATTAAAAATATTCCTGAGTTAATTAGCATAAGTTTTAAGCCGCGATTATAAAGTATTACAGGATTATTAAAATTATGGTAAAAATTTGCATATAGCTAGATTCCATACCATGGGGTCGTCCTGGACCTGGTGGAGTTCCTTGGAGAGATCCCAAATTATATGGAGCTGGTTTTCTTGAATCTCTGGTACGCATTTTTAGTTGTGTGCAACTGTGCATAGTGTTTCTATTAGATATCTCTAAAAATATGCTTAGATAATTAATAAATTGGTTAAATTCTCAAAAAATAAAACACAATTAAACTGACTTATATTTATGGTACATAATTGGTTTGAAGAAATATTTTATATTTTGTTGTAAATGCATGAAACTAGTAAAACTTGGTGTTTGATGTGTACAACAATTTATTGTATAATATTATTCTAACGAAGTCAGAATTTTGTATCATAGATACACTTTTATTTAAAATTCCATTAAATATAAATCATGTTTTATCGCTAAGTCTCCTGAGACAAAGGGCTTTACTTAATTAATTTCTTTTTTGGAAATCGATCGTTATCTAGAAAATTGCACTTGCCATTGATTTATGGCAGGCTTTTTATTTTCTCGCTGTAAACGTTGGACTGCTTCCCAACTAACTAACTAAAGAAGGACGTTGATGGATGAATATCGAGTGTGTCGGCTTTCCTTAACTAGAAGCATTTTAGAAATGACTGGCATTTTTCTGATCCTTTCTTACCATTTTTTGAGATTCATTCATTGCTGGAGATAAAGAAGTATTAGAAATTGTGTGACAGATGCTATGACCTAATATTCCTGTCAATAAAACTATTGTAAATTATTACTGGCGGACATTAATAATTCCTTGGATTCAGGTTCCTCGTCTTAGAAAAATAGCTAAAATCTACATAATGTCAGAATATGAATTGATTAAAAATAATCAATGATAAACGAAATATTAATTCATTTCATGTTTATTTCAGGGATGGATGACCAAATCGGCGATAAAAAATATTCAGAAGTCCACAAACCCTCTTTCAGTCATTGATATGGATAAATTCTACGACGATAGCGCGAAAAAAGGTAAAATTTCTTATTCTCTGGTTGAAGATAATAATTAAATCTATAAATGTAGTTCTAAATAAAAATAAAAGCACTGAATGAGTTGATATTTTATTTCACGGCCAATAACACGGTCCATTTTCAGATAAAGGTACATATATGTCCAATAATTTCCAATTTGATATTAGTTACTTCATAATGTAAGCATGCAAATAACGCTTTGAAGCACACATTAAAAATTCCGATGAAATTCCGCTTGCCATTTGTAAAATATTGAGATCAAATTGATCGAACAGAATTTAATAAATAGATGATAAAATCCCTATACCGTGCTACATTGATATTGATTAAAATTTTTAAAATCTTTTCTCTATTATCATTTTTATTATTTAATCTGAGTGGACGCAAGTGAGGTATTATTTGCTAAAATTTTCTATGTTACTTATTGCAGGAATTACAATGGACCATCATCCAGATCCTATTACTGAACGCGATTCAGGGAAACCGTATAATGAGGAGGTTCAGGTTTATCGCCTTAATGGTGGCGTCGAGTTGGTACCTCTGCTGACATCTAGAAGGCATTACTCACAATCGCAGCCCATCCGAAATCTCGTCACTGACGCTACGAAATCTGGCTACACCATAGAAACGTGAGTTACGTTCTCATTTAGTTTAGGATTATTAAATTATTTAAACTTGATCACAGAAAAATAGACGTCTTTTGCAATAAGAATTGCACATGATAATAGCAAAATATGTGACTGCTATTAATCAATTAATCATGTAAATTAAGCCTGCAAATCGGAAATTCCAAGCTCTGAATGTTATGCGTAGGAGGAAATTCTCTTGGTAAAACCAGAGAGACTGGTAGGATTATGGTTTAGCCAAAATAATCCTTTCGAAGTGTTGCATAAAACATAAGCATCAAGCTCACCGGTTTCACATCTTTAAGAGCATTCGCTTGTAAAATTGCAGATAAATGCGAAAACTTTTTATTTTTCTACTTAATAGAGATCTGTGTATGTCAGATGTATGTCAGAGTAGTTAAATAATTAAGAGTGCAGCGAATTTTTGAATCCTGTAGAAAATAGTCAACTCGCTCTATTTTTCTAGTTGACTTTTAAATATTTCACAGTTTCCTAAAGTACACATGAAACAGGTTAAGAACTTAGTAGAACGAAGCCCGCGGCGAAAAACGGAAAAGTGTCAATCATGTCTCCCGGATTTTTCCCTCATTACTTTCATAAGATTTATATTAATCTATCTTTCAAGGAACTTTTAGTTAATGAACAATCTAAGTAAACTTAAAAAAAACGACAAAGTTCTCCAGATTCCTAAATTACCTTCTACTAACTATCATGGTTATAATTTACCCAGCGTTTTACCTGTGATTTTAAAGAATTTCAAGTAATTTTGATCGACAAATGTCTTCAAATCTCTTGAAAATCTTTTACCTCTCTTGAATTCTTTAGAAATCCATTGAAATTCCTTAAACTCACTTGAAGTCACGTTTCAAATTTAAATTTAAAATGTCTATTCAATTGGCGTTTCTTAATAAAACCATTTAAATTTGGATACCAATTAAAACACATCATTCCGATTCAGAAATACGATTGTTGAATCCGCATTCTTAAAGAAATCTGAAAACATCCAATTCATTTCTTTTTTCTAGGTAATTGTATTAAATAGAACGTCTGACTTAAATAATCCTTTACCACTGAGTTAATTGTTTCTTCCCCTCGAAAGCTCAAGTATATAGTCTTAATTGTACAAATAGAAAAGTGAAAGAGCAATGAGTAAAACTAATAAAACCCGTATAAAAAGATATAAAGAAATTATATTAAATAGCGTGTCTGATCTAGTCAGCTTTTACTACTGAAAACAACTTTTTCTCTACTGGAAGGTTTAAATAGTTATAAAAATATAAAAAATGATTTCAACTATTAAAATAATTACAAACAGATGAAAAGAGATTGCTTTAATACTGAGTCTGGCTTAAGCTGGCGTTTACTACTGAAAGAACTGAAATATACGGAAAATACTCTAAAATTCTGTCGGCTATTGCGAGTTATGTTCATATTATTATTTTTTATTTTCCATAACTTTTGATATATAAAAAGAGGTGGTTACACATTTTATACAATATACAACTCTGATATTCTGTCGTATATGATTCAAAGATTGTAATTATACATCCATCTTTTAGCTTTTTGTCTCTCGAACCTAATTATCATAAATGTGTAGATGAGGTTGTGTTGGCTGTGTCGTGAGATGTGGAGAGTTGGTTAGCTTAGTACAGCACTCAAGGGATGTAACTACATTACAGGTAATCAGCCGGTTGACCCCGATGTACTCGACCTCGACGATTCAGGTGTCATCTCCTTATTAGCTGTTTCAGTTCATCAACGCTCTATGTAGGCGGTAAAGCTAATAGCTTAACATGTAATTAAAATTACATTATTGAACACAAGTTCTAGTTAGCTAAAAACGTTCTTCATGTCAGGATTAATGTACAGACTCACCAAAATGCGTTCACTTCAATTACTAACGAACTGTAATAATTGTAATTTGCTTGAAATATCGTGGTCGGGCTCCTATTAGATTAAAGCTATTCATATCAAGCCCGAAACTTCACAAATGATGATTAAAAAGAAACATGTGTCCACTTTTTGTTTCGTGTGCAGCGAAATATTTAAATGCAAAGTTATTTTTCAATCGATTATTATCAATAGTCGTTTATTGTTTAAAAATTATGAAGGGCTACATTGAATTTATGCTCTTGAGATTCGTTGTCTGAAGCTTATGAATTATGTTTTCGAATGTCTGATAGGAATTGCCAGCCACAGTGTTTCCGATACCATAAAGTTGCTTTATTGTCTGATAGTGTTATGTGTTATACTACTTACGTGAGGAAACAGTATTGGGCTGACGTGTAATGAGACACTTTGATAGCGTTTAATGGAATACTCCATGAAGCCAACAGACCAGGCAGGCGCAACATTGTTTATGATATAACTGGACAGTATCCACTACAGATGAGCTTAATCGTGTTATTTAATGCTATGCATATTGTACTGTTGTGAATAAAATAGATGATTCAATTTATCAGCGGATAAAACTTCATTGATCATTTTCTTCTCATTAGTATGAGCTTATGATTAATAAAGTTCGTCCTTATATAGTGTAATTTAATAAATCAAGTAAATTAGTCTTTCCTATCTTTATTATAATTTGCGATTTTTTTCGTACATGTGCAGTTTGAGGGCTCTCACCGCTGCTAACAGAGAATACATAGCAGAGCTTGCTGATCAAATGCAACGAAAAAGGGAGAGAGCTGTGGTAAGTTCCAATTAGATTACACTTCAGTTTTTAATTATTATTGAAATTACGGCTAATGCAAGCAAATACAATTTTTTTAACTGATTGCCATGCATTTTATTGAAAAGGAACACAAGTCTAGCTATAAAACGTAATGGAAAATTTGTATATTAAATAAATAAGAGAAGTAATGAGATTCACGTACATATGCTACCTCTTATATTAATTCAAGTTTAGTAATGGATTTTTCTTCCAATAAAATTGACTGATGAATTCTTCTGCTCCAAATACATTATAAAAGCGTTGCTCTGTATAAAGCCCAGCTAGCCTCTCTATAGAGCCCATGTACGATCCCTTTAAGAACCTCGAAGACCCTACAGAAACTACCCCTTCTGCCGCTCTGAGAGAGGATTTTTTAAATTTTGATCTGAGAGTTAAATTTAGAGTCAGTAGTATTATAAAATAAAGCATGTTTTAAAAACAGTTTCGATTTCTTCTGTTGCAATAAACAAATTATTGTAAATAAAACAATTTTATTTTGAGAGAATCTTTGAAAAAAAATTCGTTCAAAGAATATATATAAAAGTTCAAGAGAAAAAGTATTGTTTTAATACTTAATAACAATGTAATCTTCTCTTTTAAACTAATTAGACAAGCTTCTACCCAACTGGGTTTTTCCATTCTGGACTCAAAAATTTTGTGAAAACAACGAAAGGGGTCTCTAGAGGGTCAAAAATTTAAAGTGTCTAGGTTGTCTGTCCTTTTCATGTTAAATGATGACAATTTACTTATATATCACCTAATGATTTTTTTTTAATTATCATTTTAATCAAGATGTTTGGTGGTAAGTATTTAGCTAAGAGTAATATTTCAGGAGGAACGACGAGTCGAACAAGAAAGGTGTCGGAGACATTTCGATACGTGGAAGACGTTATGGGGTCGACCTGGGCACGGAGCACCAATAGATCACGTTCAGAGGAGCAATCTTTACAATATACTTTATCGACCCGTAGTTTATTGAATTTCAACCATAATGTCGTAACTTAAATATCTTGCTTTAAAACAGTGGAGCAGACCTCTAAATTTAGAGATCTAATATGACGACGCTGGAAAAACAATACTTATTCGAATCAGTAAAATATGTTCCCTCTTTCGGTGCCAAGATGTCGCTTAATTTTTTTTTCGAGTATGGTATGGTATACATAAAACATGGATTTCTTATCCCTAAGGGGTCACACATACCATATTTTTTTATTCTTATTTAGCTACACTTGGTCTGGGGTACCGAACGATTTCATTTGCTTATAACTTTTGAACAAATCTTCTCTTCTCAAATACCTCGAAAGAATAGTTAAACTGAAATTATCGTGAGACTAAAGACGATAATTTTTTGATAAGTAACATAATTTTATGTACCGTGAATTGTCAACGCAATGGGCACGTTTAATTGATCTTAATAGAGTATGCTCATGTACAATAGCCCTGAAGTCTTTTGTATTATAGACTCCATTGTTTATAATTATGACAGATGCTCTAATTTGTTTCGTAGAGAAAGTGTCACTGTGAGACGTAAAGAGGCGAGAGTGACGGGTGTAATGGATGCAACCAATTTAATTTCAACTGCATGTGAGTATACCTAGAGTTTGGTGGTCGTGTCAGGTTGATGAGAAGGTCGTAGAACGTTCAATGGTATAGTTGGTTCCGATCCCTGGGTTTTCACAGTAGTGCAGGTACAAAGGACAAGGACCCTGAAAGTTCTTGGAATTGTAATTCAAACCATTTTGGATAATTGTAAGTTTCTGGGTCTCAATTTCCAGGATATTGAGTTCAGAAGTAAGGCAGTAGTAGTATAGATGTACTTAATAAGGCTATAATTAATTTTCTATTGGCATGGTTCGAGTTTAATTAAAGCACTGCGTAAGATCTAAGATAGAGGAAATGTAGTAGAATAGTCCGAGAATGGTCAGACGACAAGAATAATTTTTCAATTCATCTATCTAAAGATACGAATCGAAGAGTGTTTGAATGTTCAATTGAAATTGACTGCAGATTCTTCAGATAGGTACGTCAGTAATGAACATAAAAAATTGCAGCCATCATAGGAAATTTTTCACCTGAACTTGGTGCTCTCGGGCCATAATCTAGAAGTCGGCCTTGAGTGAAATAGTCACGCGATGTACAGAGATTAATGAAATTTAAGAAGATAACGTTTAATTTAGTATATCTATCGTTGTATGTTGTATTTAAAAATATGTGGAAGACACGCAATATTATATTATATTAAAAATAAGGGACATTAGTGCTGAGAATCCGATCGCGAAGGTTTAGAGTAAACTCATTTATTTGACGGATTATTTTGTTCCGGGTACGAAAAGAGAGGATTTAAAGAGCCTTTGACATTTTGAATTCTCCTTCTTCACCTTTAGAGTTTAGTTCGCATCTAGTCGAAAATCTCTCTCTTGTGTCCCATGTCCCATGAAATCTCTCGTGCCATGTAGCAAGCCACCTCCATTGTCTAACTATTGTATGCCGTTACCACTGTGTCGGCACGTTTGTATAAAGGGTGATTCATTCTCCGCGAAATATCAGTTCCTGTACCGGTTGAATTTCAGTTCCAGCCTGCGTAAAACCGGTCTCCCTTTCCTCTTTCCAGCATTATAATGGAACTAGGTCGCGCTCGCTTACAACAGTACCCCGCGAACTTTATTGGTGCCTGGTTTAGACACTCCGGATATTGCCGCAGATATCGAGGATCGTTTCCCTAGTGACGTGTGTCTGATAATTGGCGGTTATTGGTGGTTTCCCTGAACAATTGGTACCAAAAACATGACGCTTCGTTTAGTCAGTTGGTCCCTGACGTATACCAGATAAAATTAAGCGTGAACGGTAGCCATTGAAATAGAAAATCGAGAAACGCCAGTGATGTCACCCTGATGGAAAGAGCAACACTGGTTTCAATCATTTTGAACTATATATATCAATATGTATATAGTGAAACAGAATTCCGTGTAAACTGAGTACACACAATCACACAATGAGATTGTGTGATTTTAATCCAATGTTCTGCCTGTGTTAATGGAAATTTTCGAGGAACGTGATATCACTTTTTAATTGATAACAGATTAATCGTTCAAAGCTTGCAGGTTCGATACAATTTTTCATTTGGGGAGAAGGTGGGAAGAGGATTTTTAAAGATCTTGGGAACATGAGCTTGAAAGAAATGTGAGGAAGTGGAAAAAGGAAAAAGATATTGTTATTTATTTAGGATTCTCTCACAATAGGACAATTTAATTATCGTGTGTGTGTATTTAATCCTTAATATCCAGAAAATTTGTCTTTAAAACGTCAGTGGTAATATGCGAGAATTAATTATAGAATCGTTAAAACATTCAATTGTCAGAATTGCTAATTGCAGTAAAGTAGGGTAGATTCAAATTTGAGAATAATTAGAATAATCCTGTTCCCTGGGTTTCAAGTTTTAATTGTATTATTTAGAAGTTAAGCTTATTTCTGTATAATGCTGATTTAACGCTGCTTAGAAATGAAGTATAAATGATTGCGGAAAATGGGAAATCTTAAATACTTTTACTCAATTGAACGTCGAAGGAAAGTTGCAATGGAATAATGAACCATAGAAATAGTTGTATCGAGGGATAATATGAGATTAAATTCAGCATGGAAATGGTCGTTTATGATGAAATTAATTCTTTTATTTATTTATTTTTTTTTTGAACGGTGATCAGTATAATAGTTACTGTGGCGACTTTGCGCAATGGAAAGCCACCTTCAGCAGCAACGCGATTGGCTATTGGCCATAAGAGCATCGACAGGATGACGAATGTATTTCGAACTTGAGGTTGATTAAAACTAGAAGTGTGTTTATCGAGAACTACGATGCCAAGAAGAATTCCAGACTTGACTGTGAAAAATTGCCATCGTCAATATCGGTTTTATCTATAGACTAGGAAAAATACTCTAATTAAAAAATAGAAAAACAGAAAGATAATGGAAATGATGGAGATTGAAAGTATTCTCAGACAAATGATTTCAATATTGAAGGTTCAATAGGGTAGTATTAATTGTATTAGGGTGCAGTTAATTTAAGTAAATATTGTAAGTTAATTAGAGTATGAAAAATATTGAGACATAAAATATCGATAATATTCTATTTTAACTACGCCAATTATAAATGAACGTTTATATCGCTACATAATGCCACAACTATGTGATGAGATAGGAAGAAGTAAAAATAAAATACAATTGAAGACAAATAGGTGCATTTCTTGTTAAATAAAATTCGAGGAAATAAATTCTGTAATTCTACTTATACTTGATCAGTTTTTTTAAATAGATCCTTTTTTGAAATTTTATTTGATTGAATAATCCTTAGTTTAATTAGTCTACCAATGTATCCTCTTTTGGAATAATTATGATGTTGCCAGCTCATGTTTCAGAATTGGAAATTCTAAGGGGAGCTCAGGCACTCGTGAAACTTTTTTCATATCAGCGGCCAAAATTATCTCGCGTTTCGGGAATTGCTTCGTAAGTGTGTATTTAGTTTCAAAACTTTGAGTGTTCTTTCAACTTCGTGAAAGTAAACTGCGTTCTGCAAATAAAGTTTCTCTTGTCTTGAATTTCAAGTGAGGCTTGAAACTTGTTACCTATATTCAAATTAAAAATGAACTTAATATTTCTAATATGAATTCATAAACAATATTAGATAATAGCAGCTAGACGTACCCAAATACACATTTTCTATTATTTCTCAAATTTCAAAGCAATAATTAAAATTTTTTGGCAATTATAATTCAAAATAGTTTCGGCACCAGTGAACCAGATTCTTATATTTTTACATATTAGGACTGAGTGTTTTATTCGACGAAATATTTCATGGAGATATTCCAGTTTTTCACATTTACGAGAAGTGCTTGAAGGCATGAAATTTCTAGAAGAGATGCTGGCTGCTGCCACAAGCAAGACGGTCGTATTCGATTTGATAGGAGTGTTTTGCAATTCTCTATAAAATTTACGAGCTGTATCGACTGACCTCAAAGTCGCTGGTAGTTAGAGTAGAGTCGTCATGAAAGAAGAAACTAGTTGGATGCCATCTGCAAGAGCAATATCCGTCATTGCCATCTATAAAAAAAAACGATTGCTATAAATGCAATCACTTTACACAAAAAGATCTAATTCAATTTCCAGCAGATTTCAGATTAAATGCCTTTCAATCATTTTTTTCCCACCAACTCATTAAAAAATTATTTCTTTTAATCAGAATATTGATCTATTATCCTTATTATTAATTATTATTATTAGTTATTAGCTTTTATTAGTATGAATTACTATATTCTTAATATTTTGTAGTAAAATAAAAATGGTTTATTTATTTATGAAGTTGTTAAATAGTGACAATCTTAGCGACAACACTCATACATCATTTTAAGTGTGAGCTTAAGGGGAGATTGTATCCCTCATTACTTTTTCACCGAAAAGGATAATTATTACATAATAACTACCTGACAGGTATTGGATATGATTTATATACACTCGCCACTCCACTGATTCCTGTAAATAATGTTCTTAATTTTAATTATAGTCGTTAACCAAAATTGAGGGAAAATAATAAAAAAAATGTCTCTCTTGAATAATTAACGAAATCTGAACCCTTTAGTCTTTCGATGAGGGCTGGAAATTGTAGCTCTATCGCTTAATCTATGATACTTCTCAGGCGTGACAAATTTCTCAGTCATCGCAGTAATGTTTTCTGAATAACAGAGATACCAGCAAAATATTATACCTACTCTTCACCTTGTAACTGATTATCAGGAAATCTATCAAAAAAATATCCTTGATTCATCAACGAGATTGGAAAATAATTATATGTGTATAACTTGTCAAGTACTTTTAAAGAGGAATTCTTGGACTAAAAATATTCTTTAAAACTCTATCCATTTCTAATCAGATTCAACAGAACCTGAACGAAATATGTTGTTATTCAGAAGAAACTAAGCGGCCCATTACGTTTCTGATTATTAATCTACTAGTAATTCTCACGAAGTAGAGTTTGGATAACTTTTCATTTAAATCAGATATTTAAATTTCCTTTCCAGATTCTGGAGAAGTTTATCTTCCTCTTTTGACGTGAAAAAGGAAATTTAAGAAAGTTCCAAATTACCGAAATGCGTTGAAATTTCAGATACGAATTCCCCCAAAACGGTCAATAATTTATCCCAGCTTAAAATCTTTTTTCTTAAAAATAAGAAGTTAAATACCATAGATTATGAACAGCCTTGCTTAGATAATTTTACACGTGGGTTTGAGCATTTGAAAAAATCTGGCATTCCAGTGAAATGCTTGCTATCCAGCTTTATCGTATTTCCTTGCAATTAACCCTCCTAGAACCGCTTCCTCCTCCCTCTCGCTCCGGCGATTCGTGGATCGCAAGAAATTCGAGTAAGAAAAGCGCGTTGCATATTTCATCCGCCGGAATACCTTGGTTAAGCTGTGCAGCCCGCGGGACTGGAAAAGTCCTTTTCATGAAGTAGAAGGGCGGTGACCCGTGCCAGTTAAATTGAAATCCCATGGTGTACGCCCCAACAGTCGGGGCTAGAAAGGGGAAGGATCAGGGGGTGGAAAGCACGTCCTGGACTGCTATATCACCACTCTTAATTACACCCTTGTGATTACCTTACAAAAAAAGAATCCAGAGCATTACTAGTCTCGTAATTATAGAAGCCTAACTAAAGCTCTCTGTTCATCTTCTAGGCAAAGGAAATTCTTGGAAAATCTTGACAGACGCTTCTGATATTCACCTTGCGGTATCGAATACTAAAGTCTAGGGACTATTGAAACCAGTTCGGCTCTTTAGCTTTACTCTTTTAATGAGCGTGAAACGGATGATTTTTTTTTCTTTTAATGTAGTTTCAACCCTTCATGAATCTAAGAGAAAAAGAAAATTCTTATTATTATGAATACTATGGATCTCGAGTTAAATATTATAATAATATCCTAAAAATTAAAATTTTCTGAGGATCAAATGATAAATATTACTCCTTTCTATGTATATATGCAAATCTATTTAATGTCTCCGTTTATAAAATATGAATTTCCAAAAAGGAAGGAATTTCCTTGAATGTATTATAAGAACTTGTATTTGTTATTAAAAAAAAACTGTACGAGATCAACATAATAATTTCTAGATGCAGCTAGAAGAAACGCAAGATAATAAAATTTCCCGAGAATGGAAATTTTCTCTTTCACTACAAATGACAAGGCGCTATTTTTCATTTAAAAAGCATGTTTCAATATTCCTGGCTAGCCACCTTGCAGCGGGAAAACGAATTTTTGTTATTGGAAACAAATGGAAATTTTTACTGGAGCAGAAACTATTTTGATTAAACTAGCTTATGAGTAAGATTTTAAATATTTACCTTTTAATAAATAATTTCATTACCACACGAGAGTCATATAGATACAGGACTAGACCGCAGTGTCTCTTTCTGATGTGAGAAACTCAATTTTCACAAAAATGTCACTTACGTTACAGACATAGAAACATATATAGAAATACAGGTAGTTTCTAGGGTGGTAAATAATTCAAGAACGGATCTAATCTCAGCCGTAAGATGAGGATGGAGAAGAGAACGAGGAGAACGAGAATTCGAAAATGAAGACGCTACATGGGATAAGTAAGACAGAACTCGTTGGTCCCTGGCCAATTCTAAAAGCGATATCGGTAGTCACGTTCAAACCTCATTGCAAGCGGATTGAGAAATTCCACATTTCCATGCATTTTAGAATTATATACCATATTATCATGGGAATGATGCTTTCAATGGAATTATTACTACGTACTTAGCGAATCCTCAAGAGGGCAGAAGAGCTTTAGGTAAGATCAGGTATTCATAATAATGGTAAGAATCCTCACGATATCATTTCAAGGACAAATTATGGGAAGAATGTCTAGAAATGAAATTTTCAAACATAATTCTTTTCAACAATCTTGATCCCTTTTCGCTTCATTCACGAAGTTTTATGGACTTTTTCAATATTCGTACTTATAAAGTGGATCCACTTATAAATGTGGATAAAATTTTGTTGTGGTTGATCTGCGTGAACGAAGCTGTTGCAAAAAGAGCATTTTATTATTATTGTACCATATGAGATGGTGTTATAGATATCAGTATTCAAGTTACACAGCTTGTATCGTAGTGACACGTAATTCGATTAATGGAACGTTCACAATAGGATTAGCGAGAATGCCGGAGCGCGTGTAATGCGGATAGATATAATTGGAGTACGGCGTGTATCGATTAAATAAAGATTAGTGAATTGTCTGTGCGTGAAAATCCATAACGATCTAGTAAACCGAGAGGTGCGGAGGGCGAGCGGTTTTAATAGAATCATCGTTTACTCAAATTTTCGATTGAAATAACTATCCAGTGGGCAATATTTCCACCTACTGGACCCTCCCTGGAATGCAGCGCGAAATTGAATAATTGCATTATTCAATATATATTCAAACAATCGCAAATAGTTTCTTTTTAGAACATATCATTTTTCTGCTTTTTCATTTTATAAATTTATATGAATATATGTTTATAGTATATATGTCGTAAAACGTATATAAAATTGTTTTGATACCTCGTCTCAAATACTTAAATAAGAATAAAGCCACTGAGCAAAGTTTATGAGTCCATAAACTCTTAAGGCCATTTGTTGCACAGAAGGAAAGTGTTATCAGAATTAAAAGTAGGTACGATTCCTGCCCGATACATTATATCAAAGATAATGTCATATATATATGTACATATCATGCTTCCGACTCGCCGCAGTATCAACGGATTTCGCATATTTTACAGAGCCGACGCAGAAGAGAAATCGATAGATGTACCCCGTAAAACGAGTTCATTTAAGCCGTGTGACAAAGTCACTACTAGTGTGATTATTGTTATTACACTCATAAATTTATTCATTGCATTCCTCTATATCATGTTCGCTGTACAGCAACACCTTCTCTCCAATATCCTCGGTTTAATCGGGCTTATCACAAACTAAATACGAAAAACATTTTTCAATTTTTCATTGTACAGTACATATTTATTTTGAAAACCTCCTTAGACAAGGCCCTTGGGGTATATCACTACCCCAAGTTGAAATAAAATTTAAATAAAAGACAATTGGATTTTACTGCTAATAGATAGGATTTATTACCATAAAAGCAAAGCTTTCGCGAACTTCGTTTCATGTACTGACAGAGGTAAGTGGCCTAGTTTTTTCAAAAATATTTATATAATTACGAAAGTAAAGTTGACGAAACTAAATTTGTTTTTGTGGTAATTATTATATTTTTTTAAACAAATTTTTATCGATTTAAAGTTTCAACTGCTAAAATTAAATGTAAGTTATTTAAAAAGTTTGCGTTCTTTTCATCAGTGATATATTTATCATTGATTAGATTGAGAGAACGCACTAAAGAGTTTTTCATTCTATTTTTTACTTCTGACCTCTGACCTCTGATCTTTGTCTAATGACCTATGACTCTTGAATGAATTTTATTCGTGCCACCGACGAAATGGGAAGTGATTGAAATCTGGCCTTTGACCCCACTGATCTATCATTATAAAAAATTACATATAACCTTTTTATATGAGAAAAGGGAAGGCTTAGAAAAATGTCAAGTTTGAGTAACTTTCTGAGTTATAGTATTTATAAAAATGTATAACGCGTTACTTCCGAATACAGATACTAAATTTTTATTTATCTGTCTTGTTGTTTTCTTTTAGAGATTGTAAGAGATTTTCCGGAATTTAGTTAGTTAATACTTACATGAATGAAGGGGATATATCTTAGTGTTCCAAGGAATGGCGACGATAACGAAACTTTCGCCGTTTCCCGCTTCCTAGGAATCTCACTCAATGCCTGTGTCTCGTAGGAAATGGCGTATCGTTATTCGTTACCACAAGATATGACCTTAAACTGCAGTCTACGAACCATTACGAAAATACAATGCACTCTCCACTGCAAATGGAGTCCCAGAACATAATTGTACAGTGTTTAGTGGTAATCACAGGTCTGATGCATCCTACTATATAAATGAAGTTTCCACTGCATCGAACGTTTTGTCTTAATCTCAACACGTGGGCGGACGAATACGAGACACAAAATGAGGTCATGGTGACCATAATTGATTTTCAAAAAGTAGACCACGACGCTTTGAAAACAGGAATCTTCAAACATCTTGTTTGAATTGACAAAGAAATCTTCAGATGGCATTGAATATTATATATATTTTAAAATATATAGTATTAAAATTTTCTGTAATGATAAATATAAATTCATTTTAGGTTTCATTAAACACATACAATTATTTTAACATCACTTACTATTCCTCTTCATCAATTTAACTCGTTAGTATAAAGTATAAATTAATTCGATGTGCCATCGGAACGGTATAATTGTTTCGAATGAAGTTTCTGAAGATTAAATCAGAGGAACAGGAGACAATAATAGAAATAAATTGAATGTAATTATTAATGATTGTATTCAAGGTTTAATAAAGGGGCAAAATAGCTAAGACCGAAGACCCATATTTTTTTGTTGAAACTACACAGACAGTCTCCTTTTATTTTTCTTGTTTCCATTTTTTACAATTTTTAACTCATACTAACATAAAATATATGTCACCTTAAAAGTTACGGACATTTTATGGTCTATATGTGTTAAATAAAACTCTTCTTTGTAATTTCGTACGTGTTCACTCTCATTTCATAAAAAAATGATAATTCAACATACGCATATACCTATATACAACTTTAATTAATTATACATAATTCTTTGTTTATAACCGTTAAAATTATGTTTCTTCGTATTCGCTTCTTTTGTTTTTCTTTCGCGCACACGTCGAACATTCTTGATTATTGTAACTGATGAAAACTCGTAGAAAATCGATTATAAAATTGTCAATTTTCAACCTAGACTAAACTAATGCACTCGTCTTTTCACTTTTATTTTTTTTATCCTCGTTATGTACATTTATAGACTTGCATTTTATTCTTATTTTTTTTGCCGCAACTCTAGCTCAATTATGAAAATCGATGGTGCTAAAACGTGCTTCTCTCGATGTTCCATTATTTTATTTCAAGTTTTCTCTTCTCATTTGCTGAATTTAAATTCTTGTGAAGAACAAGTGATGCATTCTCTGAGAACAAAACCATAATGAATAAATCGTAATTGATGTTGAATAAAAATTTACTAGAGAAATGCTTTTGTAAACTTGTTTTCATTTCTTTGGAATTAAAGTCAGTTGGCACATTGAGCCGTTGTCAACATATTCTCAGCTCTATGATACGAACTTGAAATTCTTTCTTCTCAGACATGGTACATCGAATGAAAGATACTTTGACATCTTAACTTAATACTTAACTTATAAATTCGAAATAGAAACGACCATGTACAAGCTGCAAGTTGGCATGGAATGACCGATTGGCAGTGAAATTTTCTGCTAAAAAAAGACTCGTATTTCAAACAATAGTTTTCTTTTATTTGTCTCCGGGATGGAGAGCAGATCAACACTCAGAGAAACATAAAGAACTGTTTACACATTCAACGTCGAGTTACCAACATTGTTCATGAAGGTAGAATGTTGACCATCCTGATTGGCAGCTGCTGCCCTGGCTGCGTGTCCAGCTTCTCCACTTTGAATGCTGAAGTGACGGTAGGAAATGTACTCTGGAGGTATTGGTTGCAAATCCCTTTTGATAGCTTCCCTCTGCTTCTTTACTTTCAGGTAACCGAGGACTGATACGAGGAGGACAAAAACCACAAAGCCCATGCAACAACCAACGATCAGCCCCAAACGCCTCGTTAATATGCTGTTGATCCCATCAGTGTCACTGAGCGACGACTCGTCGCTGCTGGCAACGGCATCCGGAGCTTCCAAGGTTGTCACCTCGCTGCACCTACTTGTTAGTGAATCGACCATTTCTGGAATCTCTGTGGTCTCGAAAACATCTTCTACACTTTCATTAAACTGACCAATTGAATTGCTCTTTTCGCCTCCGGGTAACCAGTTACCAAGACCCAGAACACAAATCAAGTATCGCGTGTTCGACAATAGTTTCGAAAGTTTCACTGATCGAGCAATAGGGTTAAGCATCTTCCCTCTCACCTAAACAAAAAAAATATCAGGTCAAAGGTAAAACATTATAGGGTTCGTCGATGAATGATTCACATGCATTTTAGAAAAGAGAATTATTATCTACTGACTTATTTCTAGTCAAAATTTTAACCCTTTTTTATTGAATTAAAATCCAAGTGGATTTACTTATTTATTGATCAACAAATGAACATTTAAAATTTGTATTGTTATTTTAGATTCTGAGAAGGTGAGAAAAGGGTTTACAAAAGAGAACAAATTTGTCCGTAAGGTTTGTTTTTAACGTTACTGATTTTGTAAATGACCTGGCATATGCTAGTACTCTAAAATTACTTGTTTGTGATGAAAGTACCAACTAAAAATCAAACATGAATACTCTAGTTACATGAAGCTAATATTTTGATCCTAATTTATGGAAGAATAGAAGTATAATTGCTCAATGATGTTTAATAGAAGCAAAATTTTCCAAAGTTCGTGGAGGTAATGTAGCGAAATTATCTGAATTCACATATCATATTATAGAATATATAGATTATTACTGTAATTCTGGATTTAAACAGTTATAACAAGTCAAAACAAAGGTAGTTATAACGCATGATGTGTTTTGATTATACTTTAATAACTTTGATACATAACGAGAAATTTCATATAATAGTTTAATCTACGTTGAACTAGCATGCTAGTCGAAAGTTTACTGATGCATGCGGTACTTGCTTATTGCAGACAATGAGAATTAATATTCAAACAATAAACTGACACAGTGTGTGATTGTATGTGTGAATTTCAGAACTCCGAGCTGTACAGCAATTCAAAGATGAATGGTATATTTTTTCAAAACTTTATTGCGAATTTTTAATTAATTTAAATTTGCGAAAAATAAGAGAAAGTTCGAAATTCGTGAAAAGTTCGAATGTGTTAAAGAGTATAGTAGTTCGTTAATTATCTACAATTCTAACAAGGTGCACAGAACCTGAAGAGCATTCGCGATGTCGATTTTTACTGCCAATTGGATCGGATCCCGTTTATGTGCAGGACGTGTGTAATCAGAATTGTATTCATTGGAAAGATCGGGAGTTTATTACTGTTTAATGGAGACCATGTCTGTGGACTTTGGATTTATTACCTCTTCGACATTGTCCAGAGAATGATAAGCGACCTGGTATCCGTGGAGGCCAGAGTGATTCCTGCTCTGCCAGGATACAAGAACTGAAAAAGGTTGTATGTCCTGAATGGCGAGTTTAAGGACTAGAGGGGCTGAGCAGAAGGTGTGAGGATCAAGGTCCAGGAAGACAAGACCTCTCAATTCTGGAGGTTGTTCACATCTGAGTAGTCCACTTTCTACGTCGTTTACTCCTAGTCCGCTGCCCCTATTACGATTTACGCCACCACCAACGAGTTTTTGATGGTCTCGCAACCACTCCCAAAGCTCCTGGGATTCGCAACTGCAGTTAAGGGGATTTTCTGCAGAAGAGAAGTTATTGTTTTATGCTATTTGCTAGTCATTTGCTATTCATCGCTGTAATGTCGCCGAGTTCGCTAATAAAATAGTCAGATTTCATTGTAGCTGTGCACACATCTAGTTAGTAGTTTCGTATCATGGAAGTGCCGAGGGAAGAGAACGAAATAATGGACTTTGAGGAAAAGAAAAGCAAATAGAAACAGTA
>JAUESI010000018.1:10415103-10426836 GCA_032275145.1 Synergus laeviventris | reverse complement strand
ATGTTAATTTAATTACCCAAACATAACGTTCTTTTTTGAAATCTGTGACTCACTTAAAATCAGAGTTTATTAATTTACAGTTCTTAATCAGCATATTAATTTTTTTTTTAAATTCGTTTGAGGTGACAATTTGTTGAAAAATTATTTTTTTTCTGTTTAAGGCTATTCAACAAGATGCTGTTTGAACAGTTGCACTAGAAGTTCAAAGTAACAAATTATACGCGTATTTTTTGATATGGTAACGGTTTTGTAATTAATTTAACGTCATTACATTTTGACGGAAATACTTCTTAGACTCTAGTAATGAGCAAGACACTAAAGAGATTAGCGAGGTAGAAATTTTTTAATTTAGTTACTGGGATCCACATAGACGCCGAAGGCATCGAGAAGTTTTCGCAAGTATAAAGAGTAAGAATTTGTTATGGGCGACTTGGTCATGTAATTATGTATACCACGATAGCAATTATGAATAAGGTAGGTGCAGGGCACGCAAGATGTAACGTCAGTGGATGTTTGCCACTTTAGTCTTGTAGGAGCTTTATCAAGAGTTAAGGGGACATTATGTCGAGGGTATTATCGGCGAGACATTTATCTAAAAGAACTATATGCTCCATATCAAATTAAAATTTTTCTTAACGACTTAAAACTGATAATCAGCTTTGATATTCTTTTTGTAAATGAATATCGAAGTAGAAAGAAAAACATTTAAGAGTTGCTGTAAATATGTCAATTTATAGAGAGTAATTACTGTGATTATCAACTTAAAATATTATTTCAGTTAGTAAATTTATATAAAAGAATTTAATTTAAATAAAAATTTTATTTCATTCAAAAAAATATGTAGAAAAGTTTCGAGGCTCGATCTCTCTTTGATAATCAGGTAAACACTTTCCAATTTAAAAAACTCAGTCAAGATTAATTCAGTCCAAGCATAATAGACTTGAATATTTACCTACATCAAGAAGGGAAACCCCATTTCCTATTCCTATTACTGTTCCATCTTTCTTCTTGCACAGATACAAATAGTTCTTAATCTTTTGGAACAAGTTCATAAAACAGAAAGCAGATAAAGAACATCATTCGTCTCTCCTGCCAGCTGAGAATAGATCGGGTGACAACTGACTTGAACTCCCTCCGCGCAAGTAACAAAGTCTCACACTAAGAAGATGTTATAGACCGGACAGTGCTTCGAAAGCTGGAGCTATCACATGGAGATACGCTGGAGTGGGTGATGGACGATGTGCGCGTCGAGGCGTCGAGACAGCAAGAGAATCGAAAGCGCTCCTGAGAAAGTGGAAGTCAGGATGAAGTCACTTCCTGCCTTTGGCGCTGACGCGAATGAAGAATACCGAGGCTCTAGGAGAATGTAGAACAGACAATGGGTAGTTCAATCGTGTCAGTGCTAGAAAGAGTTCTGAATGTTAGGTATAGGTGAGCGCGTTGAAATTTCCCTCGTTCTACATGCCAGGCCAGCATCACGATGCACCGGTGCGCACCAATCACGTTGAGTGCATATTCTTCAAGTACTCAGTGCAGACATTGGGTGGAGGCAGTGGAGGCAACCACAGAGACGGACACTGAACTTACTCTTACTGAGTGAGAAAAGAAGAGAGAAGATGGAAGAGAAAAGAGTGAAGCGAGAAGAAGGGAATCAGCGGAGCTAGCCCGTTGCATATTCAATTTTTCATCCTTGTCCGCCCCCAGGGAGAGAAGGTAGAGGGCGGTTTATTGTGGAGGATACGGGCTTCTCAAGAGATAGGGTGGTTGGGTGGACTAGCTGGCAGTCTCGTCTTATTTGCCGCGAAATAATTCCTCGCGTCTTAATTAACTCACCGCCTCTCTAACCAGGTGTACGTCACCCTAGGCGCTATTTCTTTTTCAAGAGGAACTTGGACTTGGACTTTGGTCGGTCCTTCGCACTATCGCCGCGATAATTACGTACGCGAACATAACTTTTTGCACTTATGTTTTACGTTTTGTTCTAGATACTTATGCACGCAGCTGTGCACTGTCGTCCAGACTAGGAGTTTTCTCTTCGCAATTATCTAGGGTCTGCAATTCTCAATGGATTTTTAAGTTTATTTTTAGAAAATAAATTGAACTTATTCTTTGCATCTTATATTAATTGTTTATAATTTTAGTTATTTATATGGGAGAGAGAAGTGAAAAGGGGGGGAGGAGCAGTAGAGGAGGTCAATGTATGGCAAGATAGGACAGATGCAGTAGTAAAAATCCACGTTCAGTCAGACAAAACTCCTAACAGTCATTTAGAAATATGCGAAAGCACTCCGATTCAAGCTGTAAAGCTCCTTTCATCTTACAAATGTTTCAATAGTGCTGTACTTGATGTCTCTTTGATTTACGACTCTTTCAACATCAAATGTTCAGTTATTGGTTTTTGAAAGATTGTTTTTGATTGTTGTATCATTTCTAGGTATAGTCATGCCAATTGTATTTGAGATTCAGTGCGCATGCTGTTCAGTTTTTTATCATGAGAAATTCATATCGACATTTATGATACATTTATGATATATTTCTGTACCAAGTTCACTGTTATTCGATTTCAGTATCATACAGGGAAATTTGATCAGAGATCTTTATGGAGTCTTCTCTCAATGCAGTCTCATGAAACAGAACCATAGAAAGAACGCAAGTAAAAGGGATTTGACTTCTCCCAGAATTGTCACAGGGAACATTCTAGAAATATCAAGAGTCACTCATTCTTGAAATTACCTTCAGTGCTTGTACTTTTCCTGCAGATTCCTATCTTAAGAAAAGTCGTGCTTCTTAATGTAATCGCTGAAATTCACGTAAAGGATCTTTCTAAATTAGAAAAAGGATGAGAAAAAGGAAAAGGAGTCAAGGTATTCAAACAACTGTAATAATAATATAAGTAGTAAATGTTAATAAGTAAGTTGATTCTGTAAAGTTGCTACGTAAAACCTAGAAGGTAGAAGCTTTTGAAATATTTAATGCGATTTACCGAAGCTTTCAATCTAGCAAAGCCATTGGGTGCCATATATGTATTCAATGAAGGCAATTCTTCTCGTCAGATTTTACTCGAGAAGAAAATCCAATTAGCTTGAATAATTTATTCTCGAATGGCCATCGTGTTAACGACGTTCCAACGAATTGAGGGGGAAAGGTGATAAAATCAGCCTCACAGTCTGGTGAATATATGTGTAAAAATGTCGATCTCTATTAGAGGAAATAATTGTCAGAATTAAGTATTGATAAAAACGACTCTCTTAAAAAATATTATTATCAAAAGTGCATGAGATGAAAATTTCGTTCTTACAAATCTAGGAGTTTAACTTTTAATCCACTAACTCTAGAGATATATTTCTTTTTTATTACTTTATGTCTCTGTAATGTCGCTATTCCACTTTGATGTCGTATAGTTTTCCAATACGCTCCATAACAGCGTCCGCTTTTTAATGATTTATGTTCAGTGTATTGAACTTGATTTACAAAGTATATGTATAATGTATATATGTACACATAGGTTATTTCTCAACCTTCTTTGAGCAGACCGTTGATTTGGATTTACTAATGGACACTGCTGGCTTTCAATGCGGGGTTATCGACTTTCTCACATATCATAGATACATATACTACATGGGTGCATGAAACCGTCCAATTTTAACGAGTGCTTCTTTTTCATGTACAGGATAGGCTCGTGTCATATTTCATAATTATGGTAGCGCTCAACTACCATCAGCAGAACCGTTGACGCGAATGACATAGCAAATCATGCGGTTCAACGAAAAAGTTTCCAAATATTTTGCGAGGAGCACGATATCAGCAATGACAAATTTTTAATGCCACGTTCCATGATTGAAAAAGGTTTGGGGATGTGACAAAGTATTTTCAACCATCAGTTTCGTTTTTCTGATGAAAAACCGTCGGAAACCACACTGCATAATTGTATGTAAAACGGACAATGTTTACACAGGTTTTAGATTTCTCGTACACTTGCGGTTTTAAGTGCTTAAATAACTCAAATGTATTTTCACAGTGCTTGACATGTTTTTCGCGAGGAAAACACCAAGTCTAAAAATAAATGTGAACATGTAATTCAGAGATTCTGAGTAATTTTCACCTCTAGTTCCTGTGCAGTAGGCCAGCAAAACAAAAGCACTGGCTCATCGTCACTATTATACATTTTCCACTTTCTGTCTACCTAACTTCCGCATTAGCTATAGCGCTAGTAGCTACGTTATACATATTATATTTCAAGAATTGTACAGTTCTCTCCAGCGAGTACCAAAGCAAACAAAAAAGGAATGCTTTCAAGTTCATGAGCGTTACTCACTTCTTAACTTTGTTCAATTTCGCAAAATTTTCTCTCGCATTATGTATTTCATTCCTTCCTCATGAAAGATAAAAAGATAATTTTATTATTATAGCGTGCGGATATAATAATTTCAATATTATGGAAATTATGGATGATATGGTTGTTGAATTTTAAAATTATAATATATGCCATTAAAATAATAACTCACATAAAAAGGTATCTTATAAACCACAATACGCGGTTATTCTGTAATAATGTATGATCATAAATTAATGCAGGACGTATTTGTTTAATAGAATTATAGAATGCTCCGTAATGTTTTTATTATTAGGATAATATTTTGGTTGATTACTAATAAATTATACAATATTGCTATGGAGACAATTAAAATGTTATGCCTTATTTTATATTTAATAATGGAAAATTAATATCATTATATTGAGCGCCAGGCTGAACATGTTATTGTACATAATATTTTTATTTCATGAGTATAACATTTAAAAAATATTATTTCCTGCCGTGCCATTCAACCCACATTCAATTTTTTAGTAGAGTTTTCTCCTTTCATTTTAAATTCACATAGTTATTGAAATTACAGGTTTTCAGTTTTTTATATCAATACAATTTTTTTTGTTTAATAACATACATCCATTTTTTTTAAATTTACGTTAATCCTGCAAATGGAAAAATATGGATGTGAGCTTGCTTTCTGGACTTGTTTCATTTTTTTTTTACATTTGAAAACTCAGATTGCAAAACGATAATTAAATTATAAAAATTAAAGTAAAATGGCTTCAGATAAGTCTTATAAGAAAAAATAAATGGTAAAATTGATTTCTCGAAGATAAAAAGAAAATCTTGATTGATATCTTTAAGCTGGTAAAAAGACCGTTAAAACTAGAGATGCGGTTGGCTTTAATCAAATAAATTCTGACCCGAAACCTTTTCCAGGATCATAAGTATACGGAAACCTTTCAACGCTTACCAACTCCTCCGAGTTCTAAATCCTTTTAAAATTCTGTTTCTAGAGTTTCTTCAAGGCAGAAGGTTATTACCTCATAAACCAGAGCACGATGCTCGTCTCGAAGAGAGTTTTTGAATCGGAATCAAAATTACCTCAAATTTAAAACTTATCTCATCTTGATGTCACTTCATCGTCATGGAGGAAATAAATCAGGCTCATAAAGGAAGAAAGTTTCCTTAATGAAACGACCAAACCTGAAAAGGTATATTCCATCTACTTCAGGAATTCTATTTCCCCAATAGGTACCTGTAAAAGTAAATTTATTTCTTTCATCTACAGTTTAGAAGTTAAGTTTATATTTTAAACGATTTTATTTGTAACTTTAAAATTTTTAACTTTTCCATTTTTTATCTTTTTAAATTGGAATTATTAGATTTTGAAACAACTCTTCCCACATATATTTTAAAAAACTTGTATAAACTTGTTTCAAAAACGATTTCAATTGAATGTATTGATTGAAATGCATGTATCATTAAAGCAGAGGCTTCCAATACCAATCCAAGTGCCGAACAACATAACTAAATTAATCCCCTCCTACCTCTCAGAGGAATTCTTTGAATGTGGTGTGGGGACAGAATGCGAATCAGTTATGTCAATTAGGCCAACAAAGTAATGAATGGTAATCATGGTAATTACCAACAACCGATTCACTCTTCATCCATCTCTTCCTTCGTTTCGTTTAATCCTTCGTAATTTCGCATTACGATATTTTTTATTTTTTCTATTTACTTTTCTATTGGATTTTAAAATTGGACACCTCATAAGATCGTAATTAATCTTCAATCACCTAAATTTGAATCGATTACAAACAAAAATATAAGTACAAAGAAATATTTTGATTCAATTAAAACCAATATTGAAAAACTGTATTTGACAAACGTTATAAACATCAAAAACTCCAGAATCCAATAATTCCTTTCGAAATATTATTTTAATCTTCCACCAGTTATCGTCGTCCACAAGCAATTTATTCATACTGGCATTGCTTATATTATCATACGCGCTAGATATGAGTTAATTTTCTACGGAAAATCTACTTCGCGTCAAAATACTGTCGAACAAAATTTAGCTTCTATATATTTACATTCTACATATTTCAATTATACGATATAACATCTACATACATATTCGAAAAGTGATTGTAACTACAACAATATTGATAATTAGATCAGGTAACGAGGCAAAATTTTGAAACTCATTAGCCACGAGTATAAATGAGCAAATTAACAGAGCAATTTATTTCCTGCTATGTCAACAATCAAAGTAGGGGTTTCCCTACCTTCACAGAATCTGCTCCAAACCTCGCGAATGTCCATTATCCATTGTTCAATACATTATGCAGTCATATTTTTTTATACTTTTCAGACATGTGGAAAAGCTTATAAAAGGCTTCAAGCAATTTATTACGCGGCTTCACTACTCCCCAGCCCCCCCCCTCTCCCTTTTACTTCATTCATTTTATTCACCTTGTCATCACCCGTTCTCTGACTCCTACTAAATCTCTCTTTCTCTTTTTCCCTCATCACGTTTTTACCCTTCACCCTCACCCTCTAATCCCAGCAATGTCATTTTCCTTTAACCCTTCTCACTTATCCCTCTACCTTGAACCTTTCTCCTCCCTCCACCCTCACGTATCCCCCATATCTCACCTGTATGCTTTCACCCCTTCTTATTTTCCTTTGCCAGAGGGGACTATTGACCCCTTCCCTACCACACTTTCATCCCCTCTTTACCAGTGCCTCCTCGCACTTATCCCACCTATCCCACTACTCTAAACCTTTCTCCCTCTCACATATATTTTTCCTTCTCTAAACTGTTGCCCTTTCTTTTTTGTAGTTTCTAGGAATAAATCTCTTCTCTTTCACGTAAATCTTTTTCCCTCTCCCCTCTGGAATTCTCTCTATCGTAGATACATTGTTATTTCCCACCCTAGGGAAGTATTAGTGCCCCGCTCCTAAAAAAATTATTTTCTTGGTATTTGTCTTTTTTTCGTGCTACTTTCAATCAAAACTCGTAATATTATTTGCACTCGTTAATCAAATATTGCGTCATATTTAAATAACGGCTTTTCTGTTTACATAGGAAAATTTGCTGGCATTGCTTATGATCGAAATCGCTTTTTATAAACATAGGTATGGATATAGAACAGTTGCTCGTCAGTTGTAAATAGAGCCATACCAATACGTGACGAAGCAAACGAAGGTAGTGCCGACACAAGGACGGGTGCAAACAAGCTGATCTTCTCTTGTAAACACTCTGATCTGCTCGTTCAATCGGGATTCACGATGTTTATGCTGTTTCGCCAATTCGCAGAATGTTGCCTATTTTCTGTGTTTACGACTTTAGAGGAAAATTCTGGATTGTCTTTCTATTCCGGTCGTTCTGTCCCAGGACAAAAGATTTACGAGACGGGCGACAAATAAATGGAGAGGTAAAACTATCGGAAATCGAAGGCAAATAAGATGGTTGGCGAAATTCGACTGACGAATGTGTGAAAGATGTTATTTTCTTTGGAAGGACCTGCAGAGATGGGAATCCACTCACGAGGGATATGAGATGAGGAATATTTACTCCAGGTTCTTCAAAATATTTATTTAGTGTTAGGTACTTTTCACCAGGTCACTATACACGAGCTGAAGCTTATCGAGTTTTATCGCTACTTCGAAAATGTTCTGGATTACTTCAAAATGTGGTAAACTATGTTATGTATGCACTTTTAATAAACTGAAGATTAGTTACTTTTTAACGATTGATTTAATAAAATTGATAAAATAAAATAATCCAAACTTGATGCTTTCCACGAAGCACAAAAGTTAATATAACTTCACAGCTAATTCAGTTATTGGACATTGCATCTAACGTATCGTTGTTTCTTATAATCATTGATATTATTGCAATATCTAAATTCAATTATCCAGCATTTGATCTCTCTAAACAATAATCAAAATGACCTGTTGCTTCCCTATGAATCAAATTTTTATAGACATTAATTGTTAATTATTATCACAATTTATTGCAGATGATTGAACCTATTAGTTATCATGGAAATCAGGAAATAGAACCATTATGACGATCGTGCATGCCAATTGACATGCATCATTAATCGTTTCAACTTTTTTCAAATAATTAGAATTAATTTTAAATATTTATAGATTAAAATTTCAGTATCAGTTAATTTATATTCATACTTTTTTTAGTATTATTATTTATTTATTTTTATCATCTCTGCACTCTTGCTCATTTGGATCCTTTATTATCGTTGAAAACGTGTGGGTAGCGCCGAGTTATAGATCATATAATATATGTGTATGTACGTATGCGTTTACGATTTATAAAATTTATATTTTTCATAAAAAGGAGCGTATATAAAGTACGAAATATCTCGTTTGCGAGAAGGTAAAAATAACTAAAAAATGGCCAAATATTAATGAAAGAAGAAACCAACGAATTTTTAAAAATCTCTACCGAGCTACCAAATATACCAAGGATTATATTATTGTATCCAGCACACGCCAAGTGTTTTATATTCTCTCTTGTATATTTTTTTATACTTGAAGTAGTCATGTAAGTTGAAACATCCCTTATGCATGAGATACAAGATGCTTCTCAGAGGAGAGATTATTTCACAAGCAATGAAAGCAAGAATCGATTCACTATGTCTTATTAAAAAGCCAATTTCTACCAAATTTAAAATTTTTGACGCAATAATTTTCCGCGGGACTATTTCTACAGGACCGATTGGGCCGAACTTGGGCCCGGTTAGAACTCCCACAGTTATCTGTTCCTAGCTATTTTAGTTGTTATTTAATTTCTTTTTATTTCTCAGTGATTTAAATAAGCGATCTGGTTTATATTTCCTTAACTTTGATCAAATTATATTTTGATTATCAAGGTAGAATACTTCTCATTTTTCAATAATGTTCCAACTCACCCTTTTCCACCCCTCTTCCAACCCCTCCTCATATCGTAGCATAAGTAAAAGAAGTCTTTTTATATTTCATTTGTAAGTACATATACTTTGCATGCAATGCAGGTTGACACGTCTTTCTGCTTGCTACGTTCCACTTTATACTAGTCGACAAGCAGGGCCACTCTTTGCTGGGCCAGCGCAGCAATGGAACGGCGACGGAACCCTTGAAAGATGACGATGGTAAGGACGAGGACGGTGGTAAGTGCTCCACGTTCGTGCAAAGTGCTCGCAAATCAACCTCGATAAAATGGTAATCGCACCCCCTGCAAGCACCTGCATGGTGGGGAGATCGAGATCCTTTTTAACGGAGATTCTTTCCGTCGCGACCAATACGAACCTGCGTGCTAAATCGGGTCAAAGTAAGTACCAAACGATATCGATTCGGCTGACGACTATTCTTTTTCTAACTAATGCCTCCACTGTGAAAAATGTGCCATTTCAGGTTTAACAGTAATCATTATCGGTGTTCTGATCAATTATTTCGTTAAATCCTTTGATTTCTTCTCATTCGTTTCAAAAATAAGCGATTATTAAATTATAAAATTATTAAAATACGCAGTCGCGGAGAATTTATTTCTCAATAATATTTCCACTCTTTTTAAAATTAAAATAGTCGAAATAGAGATTATTAATAATAAATTTTGATATCAATATTGAATAAAAATAAGCTAGAATTGTCCAAATTGCATCGGGAAGGTATATTTGGAATATCGATGTCTTATGTTATATTGATAGTCTTTATAATTTTTGCCGGTGAATAATTTCAAATTAAAATTCATGCCTGACGTTAAAATTACCATTTTTATTTACTGTGTTCTAAATGAATTTTCAGAATATTAATATTTAGAGGGTTTAAGAGCGCCGTCCTGTTTCAATTTTATTTGACATGTAAGGAAAGAAAATAAATCGACATTAAATTAGAGGTATTCGGTTGCGCATATTGCAAGCTTAGTCGGTTGTGTTTGCATATCATTATCGTGTGCTGATAATATAATTCACTACTGAATGTATACTCAAGACATTCCCAAATGTGGATTTGCATGCTGGACGAACTCCAGTAACTATATTGATCTATATAAACTACCCTGGTCAAGAAGATAAATCAAATTAAAAATAATTTGGAAAAGCTATTTAGAAGCTAGAGAGCTGCCCATTTAGATAAAAGGATAGAAAAAATGGCGTGGATCAAGGAGTATGAAAAGAAAGTGGAAAAAGAGGGTTGAAAACGAAGTTTGAAAATCAACTCCCGGATACAATTTTGCAGTACTATTTTATCTCTCCAGTACAATAGTGATCGAGTAGAATATTGAATACTTTAACTCTGAAGAAATTTATTAAATCTGGAACAACTTCATTTGCACAAAGATAAAAAAGCTGGTGCCTTAATTCTTAAGGCTCGTGATGTACACTTTCCGAGAAGAAACTACAATAATAAATTGTTCTGTATTAAAATTGAAATTCGTGCTCAGGTTCAGTTATCGAGGAAAGCGTAACAGTTCGTGTTTCTTTTTGCCGAACCTTAAAGAACGAGCTTCCTTGGCTTTGGAGATCGCTGTTGCGCCGGAAGCTTGCATGTCGGTTGGCAGTTGTCGCATAAGAAGAAACAACTAGTATTTTAAATGCAAGGAAGCGGACATCACTGAGAGAAACATTCCAGAATCGATAACTCATTCTGACTTGTGCCGTTCGATATTAGTAGTTTTGTACTGCTAACGCAGCTTAACAGTGGTACTACTAACCATTGGCCCAAATTCGTTTGTATATGTATTCACGTTGCTACTACAGCTAACGATGCTGGACGAAAATAGTTCCCACTATGCACGTAAAAAGCCCGATTACAAAACCAAAAAGACTACAACTTTCTCGAATAAAACTATGCAACTGGGAGTGCTCTATTCCAGAGAAATAAATATGGAAAAAGATAAAAATACTTGAATGAGAAACATTGTGGAAATTTGTCTGCTCTTAAATTCATGTCAAAATTTGTATTCTGTATGGTCTGTTGCATAATCTTTGTTAATATAGCTTAAAACCTTTTTGTAATTTACGTCTGTAATTTCCAAGTTGTTAGATACAAGAATCTAGAATTACTGTAGATTAAGATAATTTTTTATAATGCTGACTCAGTCCTCAATGGACTTCCTTAACTTTTTATCGACGCTTAAAATCCGGAAAGAACTGCAGTTATATTCATCTATTTAGAGAGTCTCTAGACTCAAGGTTCGATGAGCTAAGAGTTCAAGAGCTACGTATCAGAACATCATCCATCATCATAACCAACCCTCAGAGAGGTGAAAGTCTCAGGTCGGCAGGAGTGCCTTGTAAAACTCCCCAAAGCACCGATCCTCTCTTGATCGATCACTAACAGACACCTTAATACTGTAACCTCTGATCTACAAGGATCTTTTGACCTCTTTTTAATTTCTTTCAAAGATAAGTATA
>JAUESI010000018.1:10392707-10415003 GCA_032275145.1 Synergus laeviventris | reverse complement strand
CAGACACCTTAATACTGTAACCTCTGATCTACAAGGATCTTTTGACCTCTTTTTAATTTCTTTCAAAGATAAGTATACTATGAATCAATTAAAACTCTCAGAATATGTTATTAATAATTTATTTACTTGATAATCCAATACATGTCAGTTTTTAAATTTAATTCATTTAAATTTAGTCTTTTCTTAGAACAAAAGCACAACACGCTATTATTTTTCTTAGTCCCTTTTCAATCATTTTTACCAAATCTCTTTTTCCAACCCTCTTTTCCTACTACCTTTCATAAGTTAAGAAATGAGAATCGGTTTTTATGATAATAATAATAATAATAATATTCTTGAAATTTTTAAACTCTTGAATATCTTGAAACTGTTAAAAAAAATTCAACATCAAGCGAGCAAGATTCTTGACTTTTTCGAGCTGTCAAATAAAAACTTTAAACAATTAGGTTCTTTTCATTTTCTAAATTTTAATTTTACGTAACAAGAGGAAAATAAAATCCGCACCACCAGATACTAAAAAACAAAAAAAGTAAATATTCTGATGTTCCCTATTTCTTATTCATCACGTTTTTAATACAAGAAAACAATAATATGTTTTTTTGATAGTCGAGAAAAAATATCGATCTCTCTCTTTTCTTGTCAAATATCTCTCGAATGCATCACTATGAATTATAAAAATAATAATGGTAATATAATAATTTTAAAATTCGTACTATAAGTGAAAATTCCTAGTTTCAAATGGAATAAGGGATCTTAATTTTCAAGTGAGTGATCAAATTTTGGCCAGCGAAATCGTATTCTCGCCTCAAGCGGCACTAACGAAGCGCGAACGTCATTCGATTTTGCAAGAACGTACTTGGTTGAACGTAAAACAATGATGAAACTGCATCGGTACTTTTCAGCAATTTCGAGCACTCGCTCCCGAGAGGATGCAACTTCCAGGATAAATCAAATAGGTATTTCTGAACGAGAGAACTCTCACGAGGTTGAGTGTCTGAGAACGGTAGAAATACGAATAGAAGGATTAAGTGAATCTATGATCCAAATTATAACATGGAAAGTCTTAACAATCAAGACTTATTTCACGCTTTTCTGAACTAAACACCATAATATGACTAATGTGTTTTTCAATTTTCTACCTATACACGTTGGAGTTTTCGAAAAATATTTTGCAGCAAGAGTAATATGAAACAGTACAGCCTTAATTTTTCTAACTTACAGGAAATACAATTTTTAAGATTACATTACTTCTTCTTTGAGGAAGCAGATACTAAAGACGAAACTTCATTTTGAAACTAGAAGTTGAAGTCGAGAAAATATCCTTTTCTGATTAGATTGTCTATCTTTATTTTCGCATCAAAAATACTTTCTACCAAAGGGATTTCTGTTGTTTTGATTCAAAGGGTCTTTTGTAATAAGATTTTCCTGGAATAAGTACTGTTAAAGAAAATCCTACTACCATATTGATTTGTAAGAAATTTCTCAAAGAGGTGCACTTCTTACCTTCAGAAAAGCTTTTTGAGATTGACTCCAGACCCAAGAACGCATTTTTGTTCACATTCTGAAATATAAAGGAAAATCTTGTTATACTAAAGAGGACATGAAGTTGGCTGTAACGAAACCAATTATCGATCGAGCAAATAATTAGATTTCAAAATTTTATTGCAATATTCTAATTATGCAATGGTAAACTGACTTAATATGCTTATTGGTTCTTTGAATTAATTATTCAGCAGTTTTAAGGAGATTCGAAGAATAGAAGTTTCGAATTTCGATTACTTTAGTAAGATTAAGGTTTAAATTTCCTTGGAACTTGACGAAGAAAGATGAACAAAGTTAGAGTAAGAAAGTAATGTAAAGAATCAGAGTGAACGTTTAATGAATCCGTGATAAGATTTTATAACATTTGAAGCACTTTAAATGATGATTAAAAGTCCAATTCTTAACTTTTTATTACTTTTTATACAGTTGACATTATCATCAATGAAAAATAGTAAAATGTCTTCATAAGGTTATAATCAACTATAGTTACCTCAATTATCCAATATTTTTTATTGTGATTTTTGTTTTGTTATTATTATTGTATCATTTTTTGTATTGTCATTACAGTCGAGAACAGTTTAGATTATGTACATATAGTTGATGATTCTCTCCCGACATCTCATAAATATGAATAATTCTGCTGATACTCTCGCATAGAGATGGTTTGTTTAAGTTTGGAGAATAAGCGTTAGGGGGTTTGGCACACGTTTATAATTTAGAATTATTTCGGACTAATGCATGAATATGCAGAGGGTTTCGGATCCAGCTCAGTGTTGGGGAGTGATTATTTTGGTGTAAGGACTCACTAGCGATTCGAAAGAGCAACCTTAGTAGAGCTCGAAGCGAACAACTTGATACCACCGGATCATGGCAGAGGAAGTCACCCATGAACTGAAAGTTTCTTAATTATCGAACTTCGGAAGTACGGATAACGTGAATCAATGCGAACGATCGTATTCTTCCTCGATCGCGTGGGCAGTAGCTTTTGCTGTACCTCTTCACTTTTGCCTTGCACTGCGATGCAGAAAGAGGAGAAAAATAAAAAGAAAATGAGAGAGAACTCGAAATCGAGCGTCAGCAACAAGGGACGCACGAACGAATCGAGACCATAATGAAATCGGTTTTCGCTTAGCGCGCTTTCAAGGAGCCTTTATTAAATTCGCGATTCTGGTTTTTTTTATTTGACTTATCGTCTAGCTAAATCCTCTCGACTCCCCCCTTTTTTCCGTGCGATATCACCCATTGCGACTTCTTTTTTAAAGTTCAATCACGCATAATGTTCCGCTCTATGCATGGATTTAATGAAAATCTGAAGAAAAAAAAATATTTATAAAGGGATTAGAAGACCTATACAAGATATCAAGTAAAATACATATGTAGATAATAATATGCGTTTAATTTATTATTATAATAACTATTGATATTCTTTTCTATCTGCTTCGGGTCTAAAAAACAGGATGACATACATATGTACAGTGCCATATAGAATTCACAGAGGGATGAGAAACGCACCCTCAGGAAGTTTCCGAGCATGGCAGTAAAATATATCTCAACAAAAACTATTCTTTTATATTGTGGAAAATTTAACAGGGCATTGGTAAAAGAAAAGAATCAGTCATGCGAATTGACCATTTCCATAAAACAATGGAAATTAAACAATGACATTTTTTTAATGATCCATATATTCGAGATACTGGACAAATTAGTTCAGTATGGAAAGTTTTTGTTTCAAATGGAAGTCGATGCAATTTAAAAATGATACATTTCCAGAAAAATCATTGTTCAAATCCACTCAAATCCACTTCATACATACCATATATTCGAAAGTTTATGTTAATGTTTGCTGTGTATAATTTGTTGAAAATTATGTATCAAACAGTGTAGGAAATTAATCGTGCGTGTTTTATCTGGAAGTCCTGCAAGGTTAAAGTGGTAGCACATACTCGTACCATGTATCCAGAAACTATCTCGGTTCCCGTGATTTAATGGAAAGTGAAGCAATCTCAACGTTTGCCAAAATTATTACCATTATATATCCACGACACCAAGTGTAAGGACAAACTCAGTCGCCCTTTACTTGCCAAGGGGTTGTGGAACTTGTTAGATTAGTTTTAGATACAGTTGGTTAGGCCAGTACTCTAGAATGCGTTGAATATTTGACGCTGAAACGGCTTTCATTAATGACTGTGGCGGACTCAAAGTACATATTATGTATTCTACTTACTTTGCGGTACTCCTCCTCTTTATAACTCATAATATGCTCTACTAATTTTAATCTTCAAAGGAAGTTTATTCGTTTTCATAATTATCTCATGTCCCACGTATTTATCATATTTTCGTAGTGTGCTTAGATTTCAACATTAGATGGTATTCTGAAGTTATACCTACAATATACACCAGAGAATAATTAAAAAATAAAGTTATAAACTAGATGCTATTTAATCACGTTACCATAGTTCCTGAAATCCCTTCAATTTATTTCTATAGGAATTTTCATCAAAACTTTTTCAAGAAGAAGGAAGGAAAAAAATAGGTTCCAGAGAAATGCCCAACGGACAGAAACTTTCAAGAATTCAGCACTGTTCTCTTGAGGGTACTTCACATAATATAATTACTACTATGTACCAACAAATGCCAACATAAATCCGACGTTAGAATCTATGTATACTGGTATAACACATTTTTTGTTATAAGGTTCGTTCAATCAAAACTTTATTTTTAATAAATTTATTTTACCGCCATAAGATAAAATATATATTAACGACTCAGAGAATACATTTTTACACTGTACAAGGGATCTTTTACCCCTCTCAAGGGATGAAAATCAATTGTATAAGACTTTATGACTAATACATGAAATACCTCTTGAATGGAAAAGAAACTATTAAAAACCATTACGTGCTTTGAATCATCTACGGCAAATATAATGACAGTATTACTTGCAATATTCGAGATAAAGTACATCAATAGTGATTATTATGAAACGGAGTATTACTACTGTATTGGTTGCACTAGAATAGTTGAGTGAATTCAACTTAAATAAATTCCTATTCAAAAATATGTATTCTATATTTCAAGTGAAATATAAAAATGTACAATGCATGTCACCGAATAATTACTTTAACACTGAATTAAATTATCATTGAATGATTTCATTGTTTTTATTTTTAGATTTTTCACTCAGTCATTCGTATATAGAATATCATGCTTGTTGCGAATACTGTAAAACCGAAACACGCAAAGCTATTGAATTACACGTCGACCTCACCGAGGGAATAAAACTAGAAGTTAGTGCATCGCGAAATTTCAACCCCAAATTTCTCCGAAACCCTTCAATTCCACTTTCTCTCCATCTCTCAGCTACTGCAACACACGTACACACCCAGCGTGCCTCCTTTTTCATACTTCACGTCACCTTTGTCTCTCGCGTACGCTGCACAATTTGTAAAGAAGTCGGAGTGTAGTTTGGATTTTCACAAGAGTTGTTGTTAATTCAGTTAATTAATAAAGTTAATTAAGTGGTTTCAGTATAATTGATATTTAACTACGATTTATTTCAATTGAGACTTTTTTCTACGTTGGGAAGCAAATATGGCTCAAAAGATGATCTAGCAATACACACGCACAGTTTTACGCCATAATGATTTTTTTTTCACGGAAAATAGACTAATTTTCACTCTATCGAAAATAATTAAAACTTTATTATAAAATATGGGATAGCCTGGCTTCGAGGAAAAGATTACGAAACTCTCGGAAAAGAAATAAAAAATATATAATATATAAAGCAGCTTGAGCTGCATAAAAGTTATAGTGAGAATATTTCATATTAAAATATGATACATATAAAATACCTTCAAAATTAAAAAGTTGGGTTTTAAATTAAGACGGTGGATTAAACCATTTTCCAAATTTACCGCACAAATTGAAAATTCTGAATTAAACATTTGGTATTTTGGGGAAATTATTAATTTACAATTTCTTTGGCAGTACAAACATTGGCGGCGTGTCGTAGCACGCATTCAAAAACGCTAGTCACAAAATAATAAGAAAAAAAGCAAGCAAGATGGTTCCATAAAAATTCTAATTTTAGAAAAATTAATTTACGAAATTAACTCTTTTCTGTCTCCTTAACACACCTACACATTTATTATCCACCCACAGGCCAGGATTCAAAATTTGCAACAAACGTCACTTATTCACTGTCCGCGAATTTACATTCAGCACGCAAAATTCCGTCTTCGTAGTACATTTAATTTAAATTATTCTGAGTGTTCTTTGACTGAAGTGATGTATGCGAAATCGACTTCTTTCTCAGGTGCAACGTTTATACCTACTGTAGCAATATTTTTTAAGAATTCAAATTCACACCAGCGTTTCTGGAATTCCTCCTAACTGGAAAATTATTTTTGCCCAGGCGTCTAAAAATGAATAACTCACTTTAGAGAAATTATCAACTTTTTTGTTTTGAAAGTTTATATCAGACGTAATCATTCATTCTGACAAGTTTTACTCTGGAATCGCAAATGATATATGAAAAATAAAAATTCTATTTTTTACCACGTGTGTGACAGATTCTAACTGGATGGGAAATGTAATTACTTTTTATTACTTATTATAATTTTCGCAACTCTAATTACTGCGCTATACTTTTTTCTCATAAACTAAAGGAAGTTTTAAATGATTATTTATTAATGTAATGAGTATTTTATCATTTTACTGTCATTCTATCTCTATATTAAACTGTGGGAGGACTATATAGAGGTATAAATATAATATCAAGATATTATATTTAAAAATCTAAATAATCGTTCCATATAGTTTAATGACAGGATATCATGGGTTATTATCATTAGGCTGAAGTTTCAGAAGTCTCCTTAGTCGGAAGAATTTTTTTTAAGGATTCTCACTAAAAAAGATTGTTTTATTTACAATAATTTATACGCAAGTACTTGATTATATAGAGAGGTATGTCTCATTTTCATCTTACGCATATTCAAACTCATCGGGGATTATCCGGCGCAGATTTAGCTCAACTTCATAATTCAGTCAGAAGTGGAAATTTCTGACTTTAATAGTTTTAAGCTCTTCGCCAGGAGATCGATGGGATTAAAAGGAGTTAAAGTTCAAGTTCTTAGACAAGTTTGATAGCTATGTATATTGTATATAGCTTTTATTGAAAGAAAGTTATGTTTGCGGACTGCCATGATTCTTCAAAAGTTATTTGTGGTTATTTTAATAGCTTATATGTATAGTTGATAAAGTTTAATTTTATATTATAGAAGCGCACAAATTTAAAATATAAAAAATTTTCAGTTTAATTTTAAATCATGTTTCAAGATAATTTACTTTATTCTACCTTTCCACAAATAAACTTTAGACCGCATTGAAACTCATTTCGCTATGTCAAAACCAACGTATAACAATCAGCTTCAGAAAGGAGAATTTTTCCTTTATATTTTTATTATATCTATTTCTAATTTGTCTCAACAGATTTCATATTCTTTCTAGAGTTTAATATAATATAAACAAAGCATTTGTATCATGAAGAATAATTACAAAAAGACTCGTTTTTGTTAAAGAAGAATCAAGAAAGAAACCTGGAATATTAATATTGCCGTTGATTCGTAATAAATATTTTCTCTTTCTTTTATATATCTACATAAACAAGCAGTCGCATATAAAATGCTTTCAACTTCTGATATTAAGATCGATAAAAAGAGAGTTCGGAGAAGTTTCTCTATGAAAAATTAATTTGTTCTGAAATAATAACCACTATTGCATTCATTTCAGTAAATACAACGCGGTACAGTATTCACTTTTATATCGGAATGTTATTATTGAACATTAAAAACCCCGTCTGAAACTTTCATAAATAATTTTCAATTTTATATATGTACATCCAATAACTTAGCGGTATATGTAGTTAAAAAGATACACACATGAAAAACTTAATGAGTCGTACTTAACAATTTCTATTTCTCAATTAGCGTATATATTATTATAATTCCAACTTCATTAATATAATAAAGCAAAATTTACAGGTCAGTTGATCACTCTCATTAAAACTGAAATATGAACATTATGAACGAATTCTAATTAGAAGACAAGATTCTACAAGTCAAATGAAGTAAATCAATACATTATCCACTATTAAAATATAAAAAGACGTTAATTCATGAAAAAATTATCCTTAAGTAACTTAAAGACTCTTCAATAATATTTCAATAAAAGATGCCTACCTACTTAACACTCAGGTGTAACATATTAGGGCCATCGATCTGGACTCTTTTGACCTATGCATTTGAAATCACATCACGAGAACGTTCACTCTGAAGAATTGACGCACACTGACTTCTAAACTGTCAAAAACATCCAATGTGTATTTCCAAGTCACTATAATTTGTTTTCATACACGCTTAAGAGATATTTGGCGAAATTGTACCACTCACTCGCGAAAATTTGAGCATAGATTAATTACGAATGAACGAAAAAATTATAAAAGTTTCTATACTATTGTTCGAGTAAGCGTGTTAACGGGTAGGTTTTACGGAAAAGGTCGATGCTCGTGGTACCGCGACGTGCGCCCACGGTAGACTGGCACCGTCCTCGACCGTCTGACTCGATCCTGACTCTTCCTACTGGGTGGTTGGCTGACTAGATGGTGCTTTTGCCGCTTTTGCCTGACAATGTCGAGGCTAGCCGCTTACCAGCCGGTGTATCGGCGTACCTACCGCTACCACCTCTGAAGGTTGGTATCACCTGATTAATGTCGCGAGAAATGATGAGCCAATTTCCAAAATTTATCGTTAACAGGATCCGCGCCAACATACACACAAAACTCGACAATCGCGTTGTGCCTTACCTTACGCATTAATTTAGTTATGGCCCTTTACCGTGTCCTGACTCCATAAATTAAACAGGCCTGCAAGACATTTTTGTTTGCCGTGGAACAGTCGCTTTTTTACCAAATTCACTCTTGACGTTCTAAAATTATAATTTTTAAATAATTTGTTTATTTTTATACGCAAATATTAAATATCAATTTATTTACGTATTAATAATACGCATTTAAGCGGATTTAAAAAATTTTTAAATGGCGGAGATATGAGCCAATAAGTAGGACCCTTTTTTGAAAATCTTTGTTGATGGTCTACCTACTTTCTCTGTCAGGAATTTGAAAAAAAAATGTTGTGGAAATGATAGATGTTTGTACAAAAAATCTCTCATTTTAATCGAAATTTTGAGTTTGAAAAATTCATAACTTATAACTAAGATATCAAATCAAAAAAAGTTGACGTCACCCGATAGCTAGTATGATAAGGAATAAGTGTTGTGAATTTGTTTGAAAAGTATAAACAATTTATCTGAATGAAAACAAATTTATTTATTGAAAATTTCAGGCTGGTGTAACCTCTTAATGTGAGAGTTCTTTGGAGTTTAAGTTTCGATTTGAGAAAAAATGAAATAAGGACGACACAAAAGGACCAGGCCTTTTGGTAAAGATGGGTCGGTGTTAATTGATGAATTTGTAATTTTGTTCACAATTTTTTTGCGAATTGAAATATATAGCTCGTCTTTGATGTGACTTTTTTCTGCCCTTGCCTCTGCTATTTTCTATATTTCCTTTATTTCTCTTTTTATCCCTACTTCTATTACTCTCTTTCTTTTCTCCATGGTGTCGCTTTTTCTTTGCTTAAGATCTCAACTCCAGCTTCATAACAGACTTTCTTTCAGATGCTCTTATAAACCTTGTTTCAACCCCTTTTAAAATCTTTTCCTAGGTGAAAAGTGAAATATTTACTTTGAGTTATATTTAACACAAATATATAAATATATATATATATATATATATATATATATATAAGCCAATCATTTTTATTATTCACTTAATTCTACCTACCAATTAAATCTTCATGTCTGTTATTAGTTACTGCTCCATAAAAGGCTTTAGGCGTACGACTACGTGGCTTTTATACGTGTCTTTACAGTCAGTTCTTAAACTGGCTGTTCTAGGATATTTACACAAGAGCTAAAACACACTTTGCTTCACGTGCGAAGGCGGAATAGATTGCCATAATTATTCACGATACACAACGGGTAATTTGCATTTATTTAATAATTAAGCAATCAAATCTGCTATAATCGATAACATAATTCACAAAGCGTCATGTCGCCTCTTATGTATGCGACAAACTTTTAATCCAAATTTCAATACAATTTTTTACGAGAAAGATGAATCTGAAACTTTACAATATTTAGTTTTCTATTAACATCGAATTTTGTGGTTTTAGTTTCTATGTTGATAATGAATAGATCTGTAAATGGTTCAGATCTTAGATCGAATGGCATTTGAGTTCTGAGTACAAACGTCGTGCTTTGACACAAGGAATAGGAGATGACAACAGATATTAGCCGCCTTCGTTGACATTAAGGTAAGATCAACCTTCTAATTTGAGAATATCTGAAGCCAGTCCTGCACAGAACTCAAGCAAGCTTGAAGCAAGGCGAGGTCGAGGGTGGAAACAAAGATCCACAGATTGAGGTGGGAAAGGGAGAACTGTCGAACTTTGATAATTAGTGGGAGTTTCATGTATGAACCTGTTCCTGTTCACCGTTCAGACACAGCGTCCCGTAAGCTATGTTCATTCCTTCTCCCTGTAATGTCGTTCCCTAAAAGAATAACAGAGTTGACACACCAAAACTACAAGGCTACATATTGATCTATCTCCTTTTTTTCTTTCCTCCATAGTACCTCCAAGCTTTAAATCACTCACCATCGTCACCATGTCATTTCGTTTGACAATTTATATTCGACCCCGATATTCGCTCACACATATATATATATATATATAGCTCCCGATCTCTCTCCGTTCATTCGCCGCAAGAATTTCATTAATTGCATATTCTAGATGAGCGAGCTTGCAAAGTTTTAGAGCTCGTTTGTCATACGGCAATCCAGAATGATCACTGTGTTGCTACATCGCTAACATATTGGAAGTTTGGAATTATATATCTTGCGAGGATTCCTTTTAATACCGATTTTTATCACTTCTCCATGATTCGTGTATTTAAAATTAATATTGAGATCGGGCAAAAAGGTAATTTCACTCAATTTATTTTCCAAATTAGTTCTCCCAACCATTTTCCTACATCCTTTGTAATCTAGCAGATTGAGAAAGGTACAATATGTATTGTCAAGTCAGACGAATGGGCTAGGAAAAATAATCAGATTAGCAAAAACTTGATGACAAATGTGAATCTTGTTTTTCACGAGAGAAAATTAGAGGAAAATTCTGGTTCAATTTTTTATTGCGAATTCTTGATCTACTTAATGTTTTGAATACATCCAGACATGAATGGGGCAAGTCTGGTTTTTGTCTCTCATGTGCTCGTTATGCATCACTAGCATTAAGTGTAATTAGAGTTGGATGTCAAGCCGTTGGAGCGCACATGAATCCTTGGATCGTCGTTGATATTACAGGAAATGCATATTTCATGTAGAGTATGTAAATTAAGGGCTCGGCACGGCTTGCGCCTGCGTGGCTGCATATATTTTGCAGATTTGTTTAAAGAAAAAAGTAGCGCCCTCGGCCTATGTGAACGACCAACTGAGCTACGTGACTTTGTCCAAAATTACGCATATCATGCATATCGCCTACATCGCACGTGCTGAGTTCGAATTTGCCTTTTATCTCCATATGTGCGGACAGTAAACTTTGATTGTTTGTTGGGTGGGGAATAGAGCTTTTCACTGTATACGCTCCGTTGTACTATTGATAATACAGTAAATGTTAAAATCGCTCAGTAATAGCCTGTGTAACCTGGACTTGTGGACACATTTTCTGTGTCGCAAATATAACAATGAAAAATAAAATGTTAAAAGATCCTTTTATACAAAAAGTTGACTACGAAAACATCCAGTTTTAAATTGATTTTAAACTCAATTACTAAGAAATCAACAATTTATAAATGTAATTGAGCAGACACATTCCAGCTATAGGAGTCAAGCGTACG
Source organism: Synergus laeviventris (assembly GCA_032275145.1). NCBI lineage: Eukaryota > Metazoa > Arthropoda > Insecta > Hymenoptera > Cynipidae > Synergus > Synergus laeviventris. The sequence continues at coordinate 10,403,447 of JAUESI010000018.1, read as the reverse complement.
AAAAACTTTCTTCGGAAATTCGTTTTTCCTTTGTACCCTTTGTCACTCAAGACTTTGCCAGATTGAGAAACTTCACTCGTGCTTACTTCCGGAATCTTGTGTGTGTTCGTCGAAGAAGAGTCTTTGAACCGTACTTTTATAATATTAATTGCCAAGTCTGAGTAAGTTACATACCTCTTTGTTGCACGAGTAAAAGATGTTTCAATAAAAAATATTCAATCTTCAAGACTTTACGAAAATGAAATATTTACTTATTTGAGTTTTTTCTTTTGCATTATTACTTTTTCAAACGTAGAAAAAGGCTATTGTATCTCTCATTCCTTTTTTAAACTTTTATCTGGACATCGCAGAACTGTCTGAGGCTCTACTTATATTTGCAAACCAACTCAGTACCTCATTATATAAGGGACATGCCTCCTTTCAACTTTGTACAAAGTACTGCTCAACACTAACTCGGCATTGACATACTACTCATACACATTTTCAAAGAAATACAAATAAAAATAGAAAGCCGTGCACGCAATTGTCATGGTAAATTTAATCTTTCCAAAACTGAATAGATATGGTATATAATCCCAAATTGGACATGATGCTGAAAAAACAAGAAAAACGTCATCAAGAAAAAACAATATTTATGTATTGTACTCTATGACCTTATTTTGAAGCCATTTCTTTTATATTTATTCTTTAGATTACGAAATTCAAATAATATAAATTCGTATTAATTAAGAAAAATATCGTCTTGATTGTACGTTAAAGAAATATTTCTTCTATTTGTGAAATTGTGTGTCGAATGTAAAAATCCTCATAGTATTGAATTTGAATCGAGCTTTGATTTCTTGAATAAAATCACCTGTGCATGCTTTACATGCGAATAAATCAGTAAAGAAGCAGGCGGCGAAATTTAATAACCACATATTTCTGACAAAACAATGAAAATCTAACTATCTCTCGCAGCTCGTGACCTAGAAGCCTTGCAAATGTCTATTCTTGGCATTCGCGTTTCGTTTGTTTGCTCACTGAAATTCATCCGATTCCTTCAATTTCGCCTACTAGGATATTCGCTTGTGTTTGCAGTGAAGTAAACTTGTTCCCGGGATACGTGACGCTCCATTCTGAAATGTTAGCTTCAAAAACAGTCGTCGTTAGCAAGTTCTTGTCGGTATAAATTTGTACTACTGTTTTATTTAAAAAAATGGTCAGTGAAAAAATGTTCAACTCATTATTATCATAAATATTTGATTTAATATTAACAACGAAACATCCTAGTTAATTTAAATTGAAGAAAATTTTTCAATTCAAATAAGCCTTCGATATAAAATTGAGACCTTTCTTGAACATTTCTTTATATAGAATTATTTTTTTACTTTTTGAAATTCTGTCGAAATCACATTTTGATTTACGAACATCCGTTCGCGTTCAAGAATTTCAAATAGAATTTGTTTTAGGGACAGGAAAAGTTTCTTCCAACCCTACTCGATTTGTGGCCAACCCATGGGAAGAACGTGCCAGACAGGGAGAAAATATGGAGGTTGGTTTACATCTCAGGAAAGAGAGAACTCAAGTTCTGGAATATGTACACGAAAATTCTTCTAACAAAAAATAAGTAAGTTTTCCTTCTGATTGATTTGATCTCCAAACTAGCATCCGAGCGAAATACGAGAAGGGACTTTTTCGAAAACTTTCAATCTCTGATTATGCATTGTATTTTGGAACAGCTAAAAGCATGATTACAAAGATGGAAATTGTAAATTCTAAAATTTCTTCTAAAATGCAGTTTAGGTGGTATCAGAATTTCCTTGTTGATAGCCCTTCTTGGTTTTGAGGCCTGACTTTTGAACCTACTCGAGGTTTAAACGACGAGCTATAAATTACTCGGCTTGATGTATTGCTGCGTGGTCGGTCTACTGAACTCTGCAACCACTTCGTCCCTGACAGATATACGCATCGCGTTACAGCGTCTCTCAAACGTGTAACTATGTATCAGCAGCCATTACACTTGACCAGGTGTGGCTATCATTTTACTTAACAAATATTATGTTTTTTTTTATTTGTGTGGTACTTATTTTGTGGCCTATACCTATTTAAACCTATATAGTTCCAAATAGAACCTACTTTAAGTATTAGAACCTCCTATAATATTTTTAAGACTTTTGCAAGATATTCCTAATGATTTTTATCTTTTTAAATAAGACCCAAATCTGCAGGTTCTCTTTTTACCCTCCTATAAGACCTATCTCGACCGTTTAATTCTTTAATTTACTTAATTTGCTACTGCACAATAAAAATAGTTATGAATATTTAGGCAGAGTTAGAAAGGTGAAATGTATCAAATTGTATCTTGAGTAATTATATATATGTAAAAATCGCTATAAATACGCTTATAATTTATACGTTTAATTTTTTGTGGATAATTACAAGTAAAATGATATGATCTACATAAAATATATATAAAATTGTTGACGGACTTGTTAAATATTTTTCAAACGGATAATATTGCGGTAACAAATGTTTTAGATCCAAGTTCTAATAAATTAATAATAATAATAATAACAATAATTAAATTCCATTTCCTACGAAGGGAATATATAGAAGGCCTAAAATCCCTGCTCGGTGTTAAAAATGGATTTCTGTGCCACTATTTGGAGGTCTAAAAAGAGGGCCGAATTTTAATAGAAATTAAATTCTCCGAAGATTCTCGAAAGACCTATTAAGTGCTATAATTATAGAGGTCTAAAAAAGAGCTACAATTTTGACTCGGGAGGAAATAAAAGGTACGACAGATAGTACAATAATTGGGTTTTTATTTGATCGAAAATCTGGGAGTCGAGAGTTACACGTAGATTTTCATCTCTACAATTCAATTTCTCGTTTCATGCAGAGTGCGAGATGGCAAGAGGAGTACAGTACGTTGAGTGTAAAAAAAAAATAACATTTCAAATTAAACCGCAACCAATTCCAATTTGATTCGGCTCGTGGATTAGCAGTAGGAGTAGTAGACGCTTGTCGGATGCAAGTGGAAGCTCGATGGGGAACCAATTATTTAGCAAATCGAACTAACATTATCAAGACTTTCATGAAATAGAATTTATGGAGTGAAACATATTGGCAAGTGACACGTTACTCTGTCGTATTAACATTCAGTTATGAATGAAATTTATTTGTCTGACCTTTATTATTGAATTTAAACCTTAACGAAATCTTTTAATTTAACAACGTACTTTTTCCTAATTTTATTTTATCCAGAACTATTATTCCAACTAAAAATAAAATTGCGCGTGGAAAAACCAGTTGAGGCCTAAATGGACCCAGTTAAGTTTCCCAAGTCCCAATGGGGACCCAATTAGGCTCCTCGATCACACCCCAATACCATTTTATGAATAAATATTTTAACACTGTTTTTTTAGTAAATTTAAAGGATATATATAATGTTTGTCAATTAGTGGATATTATTGCTATAAAGGATATGCTCATTTCATTCAATTTAAAAGTGCATTTTAAACAGTCATTGCTCAGGAACATATTCATACAAATTTCCTACATTTTCAATTTATGCTTATGCTTTTGCCGAGAATTCAATTTCTCCTGATGAAAGCTTTCCCTTTAAATTTTCTTCTCAAACTACGTATATCTCTATTACATGCTCAAAGCTTTGAAGTTAGAACAAAACGTTAGGAGCTGAAATTATAGGTCTCGAATATTAAAGAAAATAGAAGATATTCTAAGAAACTTAGATTTAATTAAAATTTGAGAAACAGCTGTTTTCCGCTTTAAAACATGTTTACGTACACTCACTAAGAATATATTTAGTAGCCGATCGATTCATTATGTTTATAGTGGTGCTACTACAATAAAGAAGCCAGTAAACTCGGGGGAATGCTGATACAATGGAATCAATTATTTATAGAGCAAAAAAGGTAACAAAATTATCTGTGATAGTGTTTTACCTTATTTAAGACACACTAAAGGAAAAAGACCTTAGAAAAACGTTTATTTATTCAGCAATTAATAGAACGTGCACAAAACAATGTGCGAAAAATCAGATCCCGTGGTAAAAACTGAGAGACTACGAAATCATAAAAAAAATACCATTTTGGACTAACATCACACAAATTTCTACCTCTAATTTTGTTTTTATATTTTTATTTATTTTCCACGCACTAACCACATGATGTAATGTACTTTTGACGATTCCTGCGGGACCTGTTCGGTCAACTTATGAGATTGTGTGGCATGTTTCTAGGTACCTTGGCCTCTGGAAAGCATAGCGTATACACGCATATAGTGCCTACATTCTATGTCATAGTATTAGAGCGCTATATTGACGATGACATTGGTAAAGACGAGCAGGTATCCAGGGAGAGAACTGAGAGCTTGGTCAGTTGTCACAACACGTTGGCAGTGATCTATGGGTCTAATTAATGGCAATCTCGGGAGAACCGCAGCTTTTCGCGTGGATTTCAATTACTTTGGATGGATTGTCTGCCCACTATAGTAGATAAATAGATTATACTTTTTGCACGCCATTCACGGGACAATTAATTTGCCTTTGAATTCTGGAACATGATTTATAAATTAAAGTCAAGGGAAGGCTTCGACATCTTCCTAAATGAGATACTTTAATAATTCTGACTTTTCAAATGAATTTTGGCATTTTTGCGAATTTAATTTGGTCTGGAATTTTTAAATTCGTGCGAGATTGTTACTTTTTTGAAAGTATCTCGTGTACAGTTTCCAATGTTATTTATTCATTAGCGAATTTTGTACTCTGATTAGAATTAGTTAGAAAAAGTAAAAGATGGAAGAATCGCAGGTGCATTTTACGTTCCTTGATGTATTCGTTTTCTGATGCATAGGCAAGCACGATTACTCGCGAGTTGTATACCTATCGTGTCCGAAGCGTAGCTAAAACGAACGGAGGGTAAAGTAATCGTTACTCGGAAATCGCGAGCACACGAAAACTTCTCGAACCAGTCACGCCAGGCAGGAATGACACGAATGTTGTCAGATTGCAGCACTGCTTTTACTTCTGACCGAACTTCGCACGTCAAACTATCGCTGCCCTTTCTTCGTCTCGGTGTGTCAATAAAACGTACAAGTCGTTTCCCACTCGCAGTTCGTACTCTCTCTATTCGAAAATTACGACAGCTCCAACAAAAGCTTCGCTGTCTTTTCGCTTTAAAAAGAAGAATGAACAGCCAGGGACTACTCTGGTTGCTCTTTTGTCTCTTCTGTCCGAATTTTTTTCACCACGTACTAAAACTAGTTGAACACTTCGAGCAGTTCCTTTGAAAAAGTTTTGAAATAAATGTCAATTATTATTAAACTTTTCCATTTTCTTGAACAAATGGAGATATTCCAAATAACCCTGTAAAAAGGAGTGAATTGAACTGAAACCGTTTCAGAAATCTGTTATGTAAAACAAAGAAGAGAGCCTAATTTAAAACTTCTTTTAGACCTTCTATATCTTCCCTTTAGGGGCTCTTTTGCAGCTTTGGAAATCTTCTAAGTCAAGAAATTATGTCTCATGACAAGATAGTAAATTAAAGAATTATAATATGTAAACAGTGGGCGAAAGTAGGTTCAACGGACTGCCAAAAAGACCATTTAGAGGATAAGTAGGCCTAAAGTAGGTTATATTTGGAACTTAGAAAAGTTTCAATTCTCGTCTTGTTCAGAACTCTTCAAAAGTATTCTTTTCACGAGAACCCTAAATCTCGTAAATCGCGACGCAGGTTCGTTTGAGAAAAAATTCGAGGTGCCAGCCGGCAGTAATTTGCTTAAAACTGCAAAGCCATATGTGCAGTATTCCAACGCTAATTGTTTGCCACGCCGCACCGGTTGTTTCCACTTGATTTATCGAAAGTCACCTAGAAATTGAAGTGAAATTTTAACTTGGACATTTCTTCTTTAAAGTTCTTATATTTTTTTCAAAATCGATGTTACATATAAGCATATTAATCATGTCATTAATGTCAATAAGTTAAAAAATGAAAATGTGCATGTTTTATAAGACCTAGCAAATCACCAGAAACACTTTATCGATGAAAGGACTGTGAATGACAGGAGGAGAGAAACGGGATATGAGAATTGCAACTTCCTCTGGGTGTCCATTTAGAATCGTGTCTGCGTCTATATTCGAACATGTATGAATGGAACGATAGGAAATGGACATCCAATGTAACCGACAAATTGCGGTACGATTCGGTGGGTGTTTCTCACTCCTACCCTTTTTCTTACTTTTAGCTCTTCTTTGAAAGTACGAGGCGCTGAAACCTGAGGTGAATACTGAACGTATTGATCGAACTGTGCGATGCTGGGCAAAAGCTTTTGATTATTTGAAACCTATACGCGAAGAAATCTTCAGCACGGACATTATACAGCCCGCAAAGGAGATCCTAAAACGAAAATATGGTTTCGCCTTGAAGAAAACCGAGATTCAACTTGGTCCAAGCTTTCTTGTAGAAACCTGAATCATTCGAGCTTTGATATCAATGGATAAGCCATTTATTGATGTAGGAAAAATTCCAGGGTTTTTTATTTTGGTAGTAAATAAATTTAAGACAATAAGAATTTGAGTAAAGTGAATTCGCGAATGCATTTATCAACTATGTACCACCAGAAAGAGGCTGCAAACCAAGCAGACAATAAAAGCAAATCGACTGAAGAATTTCAAGCGCAAAAAATAACACGAATATGTTCGCCGTTAGAACGTGTACGAAATTGTGCGGTTAAGGGGCGGATTGTCGCAATGCAGCGCCCTCATCCCTAAAATTAAACATTATAAATAATAATAATAAATAATTAATTAATTAATAATACAAAATAAATCATTTTTATTCATTTCAATTCTTTGATAAAAAATCAAATATTTTTTTCAAGACCTTATTTATAGTACTCCGAAAGTCATTCAAGAGTGATAATTCTCTCAAAGCCGTAAATGTCTGTAGATACCTGCAGTCTTTTATTGGAGGTAAATGGCGCTGAATGTAATTGTAGACTTTTGTACCTCGATAATGTATAAAAAAGCTAAATGGGCTTCATTCGTAACAAAATATACTGCCTTTGTCTGTACAGAAGGCGATCAATTACTGATACTAATTCACCAAAAGCCTTTGTACTACTTGCCTGCATCCACTTTCGACACCTCGACCGACCCCGTATATATTATTAGAATCGATTCATCTCAGCAATTTCCTTCTGATAATAGCCGACTCGATAAAACGATTTTGGTTTAAAGCTAAAGTTCAAGTTATCACCTAAATGTTCTCTAAATCATTTTTCCCAGCTGCAGTAAATTCTCCTATATATCAAATAAATTTTCGACATATCCTAGTTTCTGAAGATAATTTGCGTTCCAGTAATATTTTTTTCTTACTGTATTTTATAGCACGTCACTTTGAATACTCAACTGATAACATACAAAAGCAGTTTATGAAACAATGGAAGGACGTCGCTTCTTCTCTGTGACAGCCTGTCATTTTTATCTATCTAATCTTTTTTAAAATATCGTAGATGTAAAATATTCCAAATTTCTCGTAACGTTATTGATATATCAGCAAAATGTTTAAAATATTCAAGTATGATAGAAGCAAGCTGTCGCATAAAAGCTTCGCGCCACTCTTCAGTTTCGATAAAAATAGAAGCACGATTTCTTATATGAAGAACGTTGCGGAATCATCGAATGAGGTTGACAAGAGCCCTTTCAAAACTAGTACACGCGTCCTTGAAACCGAAAAAATTGATCCAATATCTCAAGTGAACTTTTGGTGGGTGGAAGGACTACGAGGTTTCGTCAAAAGTCCAGTACTTGAGTGTTCTGTGCAGAAAAAGGAAGTGAAACCATCTAGTCTGAAAATTGACGCTATCGATGGAGGAGCAAAGGCATTGAGGTTGGCAGAGAGGGAAATCACATTTCCCTCGAAACTTCCGTCGATTTGTAATGACACCTCTTCTATAGAAAATCAGCAGCGTCAAAATATCATTCCTAAGAGGTCTTTAAATCAGAAATCCTTTAATCATTTCTATCAATTTATTTTTCATTTGGCATATTTTTATTGAAATATTTATTATAACTTTAATTAATATGAAAGAAATATTTAATGATGAGGCTGAAGTTTTTTTATTTTATTTTATTTTAATTTTCTCTGCAGGTTCGATTCCTACTTCGATCCACCTGCGGATGCAATCGAATCGGAGCTTCTCGATTTTGAAAAGAACTTGGATCCTGATCACAAAGTTGATGTTGCAGAGAAGTCGAGTTCAGAAGAGGGGAAGAGTTCAGATATAGATAAATGATACGTATCAGTACTCATTTCAGGAAATGAAAAATACCCCAAAAGAAAAAAGAAGATACCATTAGATACAATACTGAGATACTGAATTTTGACCTATTAAACTAATAATTATTTATAACTTCGTAAAATTATTTCGCTATTTACTAGAGGTGTGCAAATGAGGTATAAATAATTCCTTTTAGAATTAAACTCAATTTCAAAAAATTCAATGTTCTAAATGTAGCCATTCACGCTTTTATCCTAGTCCATTTCCCCTCCTCAAGTTTAAACATCAATGACTGAAACGTATTTGTACCTACTGTTCATGAAAGTTTCCCTGAATTTTCCTCTCCAGATTAACTCCCTGTATCCTTTTGAAACTAGTCGACAAAAAATACTGAACGAAGCAAGCTGCGTAAATCCAACTTCAATGGCGAGAATCACAAGGGTTTAGAGGGTAAATAATTTAAGATCTGCCTTGAAATACTCAAAAAATCCTGGAAAGTTAACTATGAAGGCCTAAATATTCCTATTGAAATAATATATTCAATTTTTCTAAATTTTTAAAATGAAAAAAGTCCTTTTGCACTGACTGCATTAATGTTACTTGCAAACAGAATACGTAGAATGTACAATACATCTTTAGATCTTTTCATCAAATTTCCTTTGAACGTTCGTACTTTAACGAGAGTGAATTTTAACGCCCTATGAAGTCTAGGCAGTAGCTATATATGTGTCCCTCAGTGCTTGGCCTACATGTGGAGGTCGGGGTGCTCATTATAGCGGCCTCTTGTAAGGCGTTAGTCTGTCCATATTCTACCGAGTACAATGTACACATTACTAACATGTAGATTGTAGATATAGTTAATTTTATAGCTATATACACATTCGTACCCAGTACTAAATTCTGTTCATGACAAACGTAAATTTAAGGACAATCAATGTAGATCAATTTTTAAAGAAAATTAAGTTCTTCTGTTTTATAGTTCTGTTGTGGCAATCCTTCGCTTAGACGTTAAAAGTACCGAATCTCAAGTACAGGACACTAAAGTAGAGTTCTATACAGTTTTGTGTAACTCATTTCAAATACAGAGTAATTATATTCCTCTTCACAATAAATTATCTTTTCTTTTTGTTTCATATTTCGTGTTCATAACAATTTTCACTTAAATTTTCTCTTAAATTTTCTCCCATATGGAATTATTACGTAATAGATTATTGATAAAAGTGAATTCAGCCTTCGCAAAAAGTTCAGGAGGAACGACCAAAAGGCAAATTGATTTCTGCAGATCGATATTTCATACGCACATTCAGTAAACTGATTTAAGAAATGGAGCCAGAAATCGATGAGTCCACTGTCATGAGATATGTGTTCGACAGAACATATTGAAAGGAGGGTTGAATGTACAGAAAAGAATCACGAGAACGAGTTCCCGGAAATTGAAAGAAATCCTGATGTCGGCTATTTGCTCACTTTATGAATAGTGAATACACGAATTTTTAAGCTGCAAATTAAAGCTATTTCAGTCCTTCATTGCCGAAAATCGACGTCTGAGAGGTAAATGTGTAATTTTAGAAATTTTATTGTTAAAAAGAATTTGTGTCAAGAGTTATTGCAATTATCTTAATTACAGTTCTCATCAGAATCTCTAGAATAGTATATACTGCTTTAGTCGAGTTAATTTCAATTTAAAGTGACGTACAATTTCAATATTTCCGAAGAAAATGTGGAACGAACAGGACCTAATGACATACTCGAATATCATCGACGACTTCATCGACGTCGAGAATGCAACCTGAAAACCTGGAAGAACCATAGAGTCCAACTATAGAGAAGTAGATTGGTTTAATTACTTCTCGGAAATGCTGGTAGACTCAGAGGAAAATCGAAGTATATTATTGTTATTCTAGAATGAAACTTCCTGGAAGCACCTCGGCATAACTCTTTTCGTTTAAATGAATGTAGGGTAAGGCCGATCGGTGGGGTAAAGCTGACTTAGAATTTAAGAATTTAAGAATTTTAATTCTACTTTTTTTTAAATAAGTATAACAATTTTATATTTTGATAGTTGAAACAGTATCACATCACGTAATTATACTCATATAGCACAAAAGTTTCCATAAACATTCCTAGAACATTCTAATGGAAGGTTCGGAGCTTTCCGAAAAATTTTCCAGGAAGTTTCCCGGAAGTAGGTAAATGTTCGCATAACAGGGAACATTCCCAAGAAAGGTTCAGCGAATTTTCGTGGTAGGTAGAAATGAACAAAATAAATTTTTTTATAATTATCTTTTAATAAAAACGAACAATTACATAATAACATTTTTAAATTTACTTTTGAAATTTTTAAAGTATTTTAATTGGGGGATTATTCTTGAAAAACTGTCCTCTTTGGTTCGATGGTTCACTTCCAACTGAATTCAATTGACAATTCACTGAAATTCAGCAGATTTTTACTGACAT
>JAUESI010000018.1:10379368-10390922 GCA_032275145.1 Synergus laeviventris | reverse complement strand
GACCAACCAATCAGAGTTACCCCTTGTCTATATGTCATACACCTTTTCCTAAAATTGAATTTCTGGACTGATATTTTTGCCTAAGTAACTTCCCTTATAATTGTCTGCATTGATTTTTAGTTACTGCCCTGAAAGTTAAATTTTAACGAAGAAGCTAATGAAAAAATTAGAGTTTTTAATATTTTTATAAAGTTGCTTGGACGATTGAATCAGCAAATGCGACGAGCATTGATCAAATATAAATTGACAACTGGTGAAATTGAAAATTGTACCATAATGCACATAAAAAGCATCAAAGGAATAAATGTCAAAGCGTAATGAAAAATATATAATAAATTTTGGCGATATTTACGCACATTTTATTAGCCACAATCGAATTGGTCCCTAAAACTCGTATCGGTTGATGGTTTATCGATCTATGTAAATTTGGATAAAATTCAAAATGAAAGCGATCGCGTGGAAGTGTAGCCAGCTTTATCAGCCAATTTCATCAAAGCGCGTAATAGCGCGATGATTTTTAAAATAGCAACGGATCCCAGATCTGTCCCGATAATAATAGGATTCGATGTGAAGGCAATTCTCCTGTAACTTTTTGATTTAATTCCAGTTGAACAGCCCCGATTGTATTGCAGGTGTACAGACTGAATTTAAATAAACACGATCAGTAAAACGTATCAGAGTGAATCGTATAAACATGATAATCAATTCCATTTAAAAAATTAATCTATCGTTCATTTTTACCTGTTTTATAATATTTAATGACTTGCATAATCTGTTTTACTAATAAATACTTCGTTTCTTGCTCTTAATTAAAATTGCTTACATATCTAGATACGAATAATGAAATAAAAACATTTTGCTTCCATCATGGTTTACTTCGCAGTTAACAAAGTCCCGACTGCCAATAAGGAGAGAGAAAGCAAATAACGAAAAAAGATCACTCTTCACCTTTAAGTCCCTGAAGAGAGAAAAGAAAAATATACAAAAGAACTCAGAGACATCTCGATGCAGACTATAATTTGACTTAATAATACATAAATAATTGTATAATGAAACATCTCCATTTTCAGTAGCAATTGAAACTCTGATATTTGTATTTAAGATCATCCCTAAATATAGAACATAATATTTTTCATTATGCAAACAATATTTGTAAATTTCCGCTTCCACGCATACATACTGCATTATATACAGTACCATATTTACCAGTATACCTATATTAAATAGTATATATATGTTGTATATATTATATATCGACCTGGGCAATATATAACTTTGAGCTTCTCATCATATGGCAGCAATGTTTAATCCCAGTCTATCAATAATATATTGAAGTAGCCTATTCAACGCGAAGCGAAAATTTGGCTACATTAATGAGGATAAGAGCTGATAATGTGTAGCTGTAGACAAAGCCTATAAATGTAAATTGATGTTCTTAATATTATAACCTTTCTGAATAATCGCGGAGAATGTAAAACAAAACAAGCCCTAATCAATAAATGCAGTGCAATTTCATGAAATGGTGCAGATTAAAACGATTTATTACCTGTCGGCAGTCAACCTTTCGCGATATACGAGGGTAATTTGAAAAGTTCTCAGCCTAACAGAAATATCATCAAGAGTGTCAGAAGACTATGATTTCTCTAAAGTTTAATTCCTTAGAGGGCCTACCATGAAAACTTTAGATAGATAGGGGAGACTGGGGCTATTCGGGACACTTTTTTATTATCTAATATGACGAATACACAAAAATGGTCTTCTTTTTTATTTAAAAAATTGTTTGAATAGCTCCATTCTCCTCTACATTCAGTGATTTGATTGTTGGGCTTTTTAAAAGCAAAGAAGTTTTTTTTTAAATGGATAAAATCTAAATGTCACACAATATGGAAAAATGGCTTGCTGGAAGATTTTTTCTTCAAATGTAGTGGTCATCAATTTACATAATATGTAAATTGAAAAAAGACTATATATTGAAAACAAACACAGAATTTTGTTATTACCTTCTCTCTGCCGAATAAGATTTGGTTTAATTTTTTAAATACATCCATGTAATGGGAAAAAATGTCTTCTTTGCAGTCGAATGAAGAGCGCCTCCGCAGTAGTTTCGTTGAACTCTGAAAAGTGGTAAGTCAAGCGCCTTTGAAATGTACGCATGTAGGTTTTAAGATTCCACTTCCAACACTCTGCAGTTGAATGTGAAGAGATGGTTGGACTGGGTTGCTTCTAACTTTCCCTTAAGTACAATTTAAGCGAGGAGTTACCACAAATAATGAACCTTTGAAAGAATCAGCATTTAGATGGGATATTAAGTCTCAACGAGAAAGAAAGTCCCTTTTATATCGTTAAACTCCTTGAGAATAGTATATAGGTGTTCAGAAGGATTATACCCTTTGAAAGTGCCCCTTTAACACTATTTTAAAAGAAGAAACTACCACTATGAAAATCAAGTTGTTAACCAGTTACTTCAACATTAAACTATACTGCAGTCGATACGCCCATTGCCAACTTGTTGCAACATTTTTTATTTAGAATTCTTCTCTGATCTAGAACGTTTTGTTTTACCTAGAGTAACGATTACGGGTTACTTTTTAGTATCAACGTGACAACCGCAGCAAAAATTAGTATTCCATAACTTAAAATTCTATAGAGAATTTTTGTATAGTGCATCTCAAACATATTATGGTAAACATACATAAATTACTGGGTCAAATTGAAGTAGCTGTTGATAAATTCATTAATTTAAAGTGATCCTCAATTGCAGTTTTCGAGGGTAAAAAGGTCGTTGAGAATTTGCTAAAGTTCAAAATATTCAGTCCCATCAGGGACGTTTTACGTAGATAGGTGTTAGGAAGGCGAAGAGTGCTCGCGAGAAGTACTCAAAAATTCATTGCCCCTAGAACCACGCAGTTAAAAATTCATTAGCTCATCGCAAGGCACGCCTAATGCTACAGTTCCCTGACGAAGGTCCGCCAGGTAACGAGCGGAAATGCATTCCTGCACGAAATCTCAAATATTTACATCTCCTTATCCCACTCCTGCCACTTCCTGTCACCTCATCCTTCTCCCAACATCCTTTATGCAATGTAGCTGCGACCTGCGGTTCTGAATTCGGAATGCACCTAAACGACATGGGCTGTATTATTGCTAATAAAAAATCATTTCGCCCCATAAAATCGTTTCCATAGAAGATTTAGATTATAAAAGTAGTTTTCGAGGAAGGTAATTATTTTTAATATTTGATAGTATTTAAAACTATAACAATTTATATTCTTCTTTTACAAATAGTTGTTTTCTTCAGTATTTGCATACTGAAATATTATAAGCTGAACTTTCTATCTTCACGTTTTCAAGTTTCTTGATATTTTTATTAAAGTCTTGGCTGCGTGCCGCTGGAGCTAAGCGGGAGTTTTTTAAGGTTCATGTAAACATCCTCGGAGAAAAACAATTTTATCCCTTATAATGCATAAAAGTCGATTCACGGAAGCATTGGTATATCCTTTAAACTCATTCATGTAGCAAATAATAAGTACATAATCGTAATAAGAATATTTTTTAGTATTTTTGAAGGTCTTCTAAATTTATTACCACTATTTATTTTTATTTCGACAAGTTATACATTTTGTAGGAAATAATAAAAAAAATACTCAAAATCTGTGAACGAACCACTGCAAAATTCGCGATTTTTTTATATTTCAAAACTTTACGCATAACTTTTACAGTTGCATTTCCAATTACTGAGACGATCACTTTCGCCGTGTTTGTAATTAAATTTCGCAGTATTGTGTTATTGAAACATTACAAATATTGAAATAATCTCCACGCTTCCCGTTCAATTTGTTACTTATTCTAAAAAATTTGTTCAGACAAGAACAATTATAAATTTAAATTATTTATTTACAGTGTGTTAGACGCTATTAGAAGATGAGAAATAAAAAGCTATTTTTTTAAGGAAAATGTTAACATGTTGATATGAATTTTATTAAAAAATAAAGAAAAATAAATATTACTTTTCATAACTGTCCCAGAAATGGTCGGTTTACCTTATTACGTTGAATAAAATTCTATACATGTAGAACATTACCTAAAAACCCTTAAGCTCAAATTATAAATTTACTTTACTTTCAAGAAAATTAAGAAAATTATGGAAACGAGTATTATTGGAAGTTTTGAGCTCGTAATTGGCTGTTTTTGTACACTTTACTTTGATGCGAATACTGCTATCATAGCACTCAGAGTGAGCTCGGTTGCGCCTAGTATTATCATGCCTTGGTGCCTGCTTCCGCATAATATTAACTGCACGATTCTTAACGATTTACATTCTGCAGTGATGAGAAAATTGCATTACTTAAGACGGCGATGGGGAGCTAGGATTGATTGCTAATGAAATTTCTGTGAAATAAGCGTGTTTGTGGCAAAAAAAAAAGAAAATAACTCCAGTCTTTCATTCATATTTTCACAAGGTGTAAGCGAAGAATATGGAAAGAGTAACAACCTATTATTTTCTACCCAATATTGACTTTTACGTCGTATTATTCAATTCTATTTCAATTTATGATAATTTTTTTTACATTTATTGAATATAGATAATACAGTTGAACTTTGTCACATTTTTAATAAAATGTACAAGAAGTGATGGAATGACTGTTTTAAAAATTCCCCCAGTGAATAAACAAGAACTCTCGAAACTAGGCTTTTCATCGTTTCAACAGTAAAGTATACCTCTGTTGCTCGTTCAGTATCTCTCGTGTCAGAACTGACAGATAACATTGTGAAGTTGCTCTTCCGGTATTGTCCGAAGTAACGACTACCACCTCGTCTAATGACACCCTTTAGATCGCCGATTATTTCCAAGTGCTTCCTTCATTTCGACTCGAATGCTCACATTTTCCAAGTATCCAATGTAAGTTTTCGAAACTTATTATCTGAACTCTTTTCAAAGAAATTCGTTAATAAATTAACATTTTAGAAAGATGATTCATGCGCAAAAAATCACAAGGCTGAGAGTTGGTAGCCTTAATTAATTAGCTATTTTAAAATTTGTATTGTAACTAATAATATAAGATACAATCATATAGTAGATCATCAACGTTTTCTATAGAATATTATCTTTCACAAGAGATATAAGATATAAGGAATCCTCTTTAGAAGTCGGTATAAGGATATCATTTCTGCAAATACGATAACCAGACGAGATATTGTTACTCTCTATATAAAGGACAGAGGTAAATGCAGGGGTGACAGCATTTCTCTCGATATCCTAGTGAAATTTGAAATCAACCCTGAAGCTTATCTGCCTTTCTCAAAAGCGAAACATCGCCCAAGGCATCGATGGGTCTTCAGCGCAGCGATTGAGAGCCTGAAGATAAGTTTTATAGCATCTCACGTTAGATGTATATTATATATATTTTGAATATCCCCTTGAAAATGTCAATAGTTTCTTGACTGACCCGATTGGTGACCAAAAGACACGTTTTATACAAAATCAAAAATGGATTTACTGAATATATTCATCTTTATTATCTGGAAATTTAAACTGAATACAGGATACTTGGACTGAATGTCTCAAATGGCTATCATATAATTATAATTCTATATTATAATTCAATTTATTTAAGCTTTAATATACTCATTCTCTCACCAGTGAAGATCCATTTAATTTAATTTGCATGCCCTAAAAAGTTTAAACGAAAATTTTAATCGCAATATTTGGAGACTCAAAATAGATTTAAGAATATTGATAAACTGATTATAGAAGTAATAATATAATAAATATTTAACCTACATATAAAAAACAATAGGAAAATTTGAGTAAAAATGAGAAATTTTGTTTTAAAAGGCACCTTAAAGTTTTCCGGTGAAACATTTATGATAGCCGCAATAAATTTAACCTTTACTATTAAATTCACTATTCTTTTAGTCTTACATTAAAATAAAAATTAAATTGCTTTGAGCGAGTACTAAAAATGAAAATTTACAAAATTAAAATTTTTGAGCCACTCTAATATATATAGATACATATATGTGTGTATTTATATGCAAGCTCCAAATCATAATCCGCTTAGGGATCTGGTTATTAGAGTAAAGAGATTTTCGATCAAAGCTAGATTGCTTTCTCCAATTACGATAATGAATGATAATAACAAGCTATTCAAAAGGTAAATCCGCTTTACTACTTGCTGCCTTCGTTTCCACTGCGTTGAAGCTTGGGACTTATATTTCGCGATTTGGGAGCGTAGAACTTTGAGAAAGAGCGAAGATTTCATTCACATTGGTGATGAACCGTAATTATTCGAATGCTAAATTTAAGGGCTGATTAATACGAGTTTCCTCGATTATTCTATATTTAATTTTTCTATATCTTTCTCTCTACTCTGTACAATTAGATGAATCTTGTGCTCAATAAACCTTACATCAAATATTGGTATTTATTCGTATATTTTCGTATTTATAAAACTTAATTCTATATTCAATTATAATTTTTTAATTTACTTAATTTATCACTGTATAATAATATTGGTTAAAAATACGTAGGGAGAATTGAAAGAGTGAAATATATCAAGTTCTGGAAATTTCAACCTAATTACACATTAAACAAAAACTTGATGCAGTTACTATCAATATTAAGTTATAATTTTTTTAAAGTGGAACATGATCTTCGAGTCTATCATAGAAGAAGTTTTAAATTAAGCGCTCTACTAGGTAGTAAAAATGGATTTATGTACCACTTTGGAGGACCTAATTTTAATACAAATTAAACCCTCTGACTTAGTATGTCTCATATATTTGAAGTTTTCTGTGTTATTTTTGATTCTCACGTGTTTACTATTGACACGATATTTATGAAAAATACATACATTGACGATTATTATTGATTTCTGACTGTATCTGTATTAATTTTGTTTGTGTGTGGGAAAGAATAATTAAACTTATATTGGGAGAATAATTAATCTCAATGCTGGTAACATTAAGAATATAGTTTATTTTACTAAGTGCAAGGGTTTCTGAATATTGATACCGGATGAGTAAATATGTTTTCCAGTAGGAGTATTTAAGCTAAATAGATTCTATAAGTCGTGGATGTGCGAATGTGGCTTCCAAAAAAAGAGGTGATCACAAGGCACAGCCCTAGTCCCAGTTGGTAGCAGATTTTGAATCTGCAACTCGTACTTAGTGCGGTATATAGAGAAATTACGTGGCGGGAAATTCAAAAAGTTGGGACGTGCAACATGTTCAAATGTCCCTATCTAACTGGGACCAGCACCGGCGAGTAAAGCCCGCGTGCATCAGTGCCCGATACAAAAGCACGTAACGAGAACGTGTGCAACCAACTTGGTGAAATTAGCCACCTGCCTGCCTCCGATGTCTGTGCGACCACTTGGTCTCACGACACGTCGGAATTCCAATTTCCCGTGTACGTCTACGTACCATATACAGTGGGGTTGCACGTGACCCACGGCTATGCGTCGTCAGTTGGTGTATGTATAATAATGATCGATAGCGATCGGCACCGTCCATCAAATAGAGTGCGATAGGGTCCGACCATTGAAGCACTTCAATAGAACGAGCTAGCTTGCGATGCTTCCACGTAAATATACAAGGAGATTCAGAGAGGTGGAAATGGCCTGTATTCGTTCGTATGTACACTCTCTTGTCATGATTGATGACAATGTCCATCCATCGATTGCGATTGGTAGGACAGATAGTCTCAACTTGCGAATATTGTTACACTCGTTCAATGCCTCGGGGCATTGCTCATGCACGTGTCGAAAACGCGCATCTCGGGAAATTACGGGACGATCATATTATACTCTAAATAATTTAAACTGATATTGTGCAGATAGAGGGGCTGACCCATTTTTTTCACTACCCCAATTTATGCAAACAGCCGCAAGCAAACTTTCACAGCTTCATGCAGCTGAAAATACTGCAATGACAACAATTTCTATTTCAGAGATTCATGTTTATATGATTTATGCAATTTTCCCTTGAATTTTAATGCAATAGAAAATGTGTCGTTAGAGCTAAGCTCCGGTTTCGCTTTTATTCGAAACTAAATTTGCGAAGAAATGATGATTGTTAATATGTGTGTAAAATTTAGTGCTTTCGTCGAAATAATATTAACCGATGAATATTGAAGTAAATCTTCTCGTTACGATCACAATTGATTACGACAATAGGCAAACATAAACGGTAGGCCGATATTTATGGATTTCAAACTGCCTATCATGGGGTTAGCGTCACAGTGCCATTGATATGCATATACTGCTGCAATATTCATAGTACATTGCTAGAGCGGCTCAATTGAAATCTGCGAACATGTAGGTGTTTGACCATCAACGAAAGGAGCCTGTATGTGTGTGTATGTGTGTGTGTGTTGCTCACGAACTTTCACACATTTGATTGGATTGAATCGCGCCAAAATTTGACGCGACACTCCAGCTCGTTGACACACAAATACTACGAAATCTCGAGAGTATTTCTGAGTGCGATTTTCAATTTGAATCTCCCTACTTCCCTTCCGGTAAAATAGAAAACGTGTTGTTCGTAGCGGAGAGCACGGTCATTTTAATCGCAGACGAATTGCCCAAATTCCGGCGTTGTTCGTGAAGCTTTGCGTCACACTTTGAAGAGCCGACATTCACTACGGCGAGCAATGATTGACGAGTTCGGTGGCCAAATCAGTTTGACGACTTGGTACGAAATAGATGAGAGGGTTCAGAGAAGTAATGCTTGCAACAATTTCGCGGTTGAATAATCGAGCTTTGAGCGGCTCTTGTTAATTGGACTAATGCGTCCAGAATACTTAAATTTGTCAAAGAAAGCTTCATTTTTTTAATGGAGTTTTTAAACCTGCTTACTAATTAATAGTAGTTTCTTAGTAATTCCAATAGTGCCAAATATAAGTATACTGCAAATTAGTAAAAAGTGATACTGATTACACTATTCATTGCAATATCTTAAAAATTTGTAGATCCCTTAAAATTTCGCTAAATCTCTTTAAAATCATAAGAATCATTTCAGATCTCTTAAAAATTAAAAACCTTTTAAAATTCCACGAAAAAAATGGTTAATTCATAAAAATATCTTTGAATTCCATAAATACCAAAAGTTTAACATTATTGATGTTCGAGGAACAATTCAATGAATATAATAAGTAAATAGATTAGTAAGGTACTCTTACTAATTCACTTTGGTAGGTGACTTACTGAAACTGAAGAAATGATTAATTCAATAGTCAAATGTAAGAATTAATTTGTCCATCCATCGATTACTGCACGTGTCGAGAAGGCGCATCTCGGGGAATTGCGAGAGGATACTCGGAATAATTAAAACTGATATTGTGCAGATAGAGGGTCTGACCTATTTTTTGCACTACCCCAATATACGCAAACAGCCGCAAGCAAACTTTCACAGCTTTATTCAAACTTTCATTTCATTAAAAGCTAATTGTTTAAGTGCCTAAAATACTCGGCAGTGCAGTTATATTGTTTCAACTCAGCGAGCTAAAACAGACAGAAGTGAGAATGAATTCTAGTTTCACGCCTTTTTGTTTACACGCTGTCGAACACAAAATTGATTAACACTGCCCCACACGATTGTGCAAATAGGGGATGTCGAAAGGTGTAGTAAAGAAGAAAAGGGGGTTCTAGCACATCCGAGTGTTTTGACCAGAATGGTGTTCACTGGCATTCAGAGACTCAGCGAGCGAGATTAAAGGACTTGAATCGCAGTCGGATTACTTGTTATGCAAATTAAACCTGCCTCAGCCGTTCCGACCTATCCATCCTCTCTCCATCTCGGTTGTCCTGCAGATACAGCACGTGTACATATAGACCTTTTACTAAAAGGCGAAGTGACTCGTTATATTAGCTCGTTGTTCTCATCCCCCTTGTCACAGAAACTTTCTCGAGAACTTTGCAATTTTCGCGGATGAGAAAAGCTAAAAATGAAGTGATCCTCTTTACTTAAGAAAAAAGTGAACAAAGCGGAATTCTTCTATCTTTCAGGCTGAAATCAGAGAGAGAATTGTATTCACAAAACTATTAAAAGTTCACTTCTTATCATTTATATATGTGCACATAATTATAATTCCATGTAAAGAAATTATATACGCTCAATCATGACAGTAAATCCTCCTGGGTTTAAGTCCTTCGCTTCTACGTCTGCCCCTCGGGCACCCCTAGCTCTCTTAAGCGCAGCTTGTTCACGTCATATCATACAAATTCTAGGAAGCATATTACGGTCAACTTTAGACCATGCAGAAAAAGGGATTTACTTTCAGGATTTGGATTTTTAAAAAAATAATATAAATATATAATATTGTGGGATTAAAGATATGAATTCAGAATAACGCAATGAACTAAATATAGGAATTTATTTAATTGAGACACACTACATATGTGGAGAAGGAAAAGATAGTTATATATAAAGTAAGAGTGTTCCGTCTTCAAAATTCGTCTTGATCGCTTCAACGTCTTCCGAACACTGGCCAATGTTGGCCTTCGCTTGTAGAGCATTCCTCTAAAAGTGTCAAATGTTCGTTTTCGGCGGATATTACGTTATACGGTGACTCATATCTAAAAACTCTTAAATATAAAGCATATATAAAAAGGATTTCTAAGAATATCTAACATAACTTATAAATCGGAATCCAGAAACCTCTCGATACTACAATATTGTCAACTAAGGACAGCGTAAATTAATAAAAGAGAGATTGATCGTGAATATCTTTTAAACTATCCACATTTTCGAAAGAATATTTTATCATTTCATATAACTATCTCTCACCACAAATCCTCTATTCCATCATACATATGGAATATGAATCGTTATATATGTAAAAAGTATGTTTAAATTTTGTATGTAGAAATATATTTCAGTAGTCAGGCATTGATTAAGCGCCCCAGTACTCCATAAAACCTCATTCGACCTTATTTAAATATATTCATTTTTTTTCAACCATCATTTTGAGAACCTTTTTCCAAGATTCTTTTTTAACGTTGTAGAGAAAAGGATGTACACCTAAAGTGATCAATTTACATGACCTTTTTTAACCGTGAAGGTTTCATATATAATCTTCCATAGCTTAACCTTATTTCAAGAATTTGTTTTAAATTAGCCTAGAATTTAGCAATATAGAAGGAGGCTGCAATGCTAATCGATAAACCAGAGGAAGGTACTTATACATTCTTGTAGGATAGGCTGCGTAAACATTTTAAGTGCGCTTCAAAAAGCTGAAGGTAACCACCAAGATTCCGGCTGACATTGTCGGGAATCACTTTGAATAAGTGAGTTTAGAACAAGTTCGTAAAAGTAGGTGTCTTTAAAGACTTGGTAAAAGTGTGTTACCAGGCTGTGAATATAAATTGTCGTCAGGACAAGAATACTCTCAAAGGAAAATCTGAACTAAGGTTTGCGAAATAGTTAGAATATATCAATCTCAGCTTCTTCCCTGCAAGAGATAATTTACTTAGAGGAAAATATCAGTCCAGAAATTCAATTTTAGGAAAAGGTGTATGACATATAGACAAGGGGTAACTCTGATTGGTTGGTC
>JAUESI010000018.1:10343456-10358585 GCA_032275145.1 Synergus laeviventris | reverse complement strand
CAACTTCGCTAACGTTAATGATTTCTTAATAGTCTTAATACACAGCTGATATCAGCTTACATGATGAACAATTGTAAGCAAGTATTTATTTTAAAAATAGGGTTATATTCATATTAATTTCTAATAATATAAGCTTGAGACGTATGTTTATTTTTAGAGACATTTTTTAAAAATATATTGCCTAACATCAAAGTGATACTTCTTCTAAGTCAACTATTTTTATCACGAATAGATTATCACTCTTTTCAATCAGTCTATTTCGTTCGTAGGGAAAATGATGTCAGAAGGAGAAACAAGAATTTTGTATTATAAGCCTATGACACGCACTGTTGATGTTCCTTCGTCTATAAGTTTGATGTCGATGTTTACCAATGATAAAATATTCAAATACAAGAATTACAGATTGTTGACAATAATTTCTAGAGTACGAACGCACGCTCATCGTTATTGTGTGCTTTAAGAATTAGGAAATCTAACTAATTTATCCAACAGGTTTTTACACCATCTAAAATTAATTTATTTCTTAATTAAACTTAACTTACCAGGAAAGGTAAAATCAAAATTAAGAAAACTAGATCAATTATATTTCAAAATATTCATAGTAATATTTTTAAAGCTCCTTTATGTTCTTTGCTTTCCAATATTACAGACTGCTATATTAATTAACTATAGCCGTAGCCACGCGTATCGAAATTTCAGTACAAATAACTGAATTTTACCAATTCGAAAAAATATACTGCTTCAATTATTATAACAATTAATCTGGCAACTCAAAATCTGACATTATTCCAATATAGAGGCATTGAATATTAAATATTAAATATATTAATATTAAATATTACATCATTGAGGTCTGTTAATTAAATTGACTAATTTTAAAGAGAATTTCACCTATGTTACGTCCTTCTGAAGGGCGCAAAATTGTATGGTATATTCTAGCCAAGTTATAAAATTCAAGTTGGAAAACTTTGTTACGGAACGTGCTCGTATCAATCGGGCAATAATTTAAAGCAGAGAGCAAATTCGCGATAAGCCCGAGTTTCGCACGTGTGAAATTAAGCGTGGCAATAAGTTTTGCAACGGCTGCTGCCGCCTCGAGAAACTTTGAATATCGATGTCCTTAATACTAGTGGGCTAGTCTCAGTTTCCGAATGACTTCCTTCTTGGTACAGCCTAGGAAGGAGATAACAGTCGTGAGAATCGATTACGCCTAAGACAATTACAGTTTATTACACATAGGTTTCAATCGAGAACCTCCAACAAATGTTGCCCACCAATTTAACGTGGGAGTAGTATCTTCTTGTTTTATTTGTTTCGATGTCAGACTAATTGATTCGAGAAATTATATAGTTATCTGCTGCGTGTCGAATTTGAATATCAGTAATCGAAAAATTAATTATTGCTTATAGGGTTAAATAATATACATTCACTATATAAAATAAAGTTCTATTGTAAAGGGAACCTTAATAAGTGACGAGGTCACTTCTAACAGACTTCTGGTATGCAAATTTTCAACCCTTATCACTTTTAAGCAATTAGGCAGTGTGTCGTGAAATTTTACATTATACATAATGGAACGAAAGCTCCTGTAGACATTTAATTCATAAGGCTTTCAACGATCATGAAAAACATGCGCGGCATATTTAAAAAATTTTTAAACATTTATGAATTGAAATTTGAATCAATCAATAATTTCACATAAGTGTGAACCTTGATTCTATTTCGATTCATTAAAAAACATTTTTGTATTCGGAAAGTTTCTCTCTATTCGGAATATTGAATGATAAAAAAAAGTGTCCCGAATAACCCCTGTATTCAAACGATATCACATTGGGTAGGTATACATTCAGTGCTCTTAGCGACTAAGCTTAAATTCTTTCCAATTTTAGTACGTGACTGGCGATGAATGGTTGAACACGCACGTACTGAAACCATAGTTAGAGCACGAACTTGTAACATGAAAAAGCCTATTGGAAGTTCAATAACATTATTTTATGTTACATCAATGATCTGATCACATTTTAAACTGAATTTTATTTAAAATTCTGTAAAATGCACTATAGAAATAAAGCTGTCACTTAAAATGTCTTGAAAAATCTATACAAATTCAAATTCAAACTTTTGTCGAAGGTTTCTTTTTATCTAGTTTATTACATGTGCAATTAATTCCCAATAATTAATAATTATTACAGAATAATATAATTTTTGGTCACTAATTATAGTTAAAAAATCTACCATAGAATTTGAGGTTTTAGTTTTTATTCCCTTCATACTATTTGATTAGAGACGCAAAAAATTTTCAGAAAAAAAATTGGTGTCGAATGTTGAACTATTGTGTCTGAAGTTAGGAGAAGCTCGGAACCTTATTAATTTCGATTTTTTTCTTCTAGGTGGAATTATTCAGAGCAGTGAACTGCAGACCAACATTTTCTATATTGCTTATAGTAGCATACTACATAATTATCAATCGTGAATTCTCATTAAAGAAAATAAATTCCATGGATTCGCTACATTTACTTTATTCAAAATAATTAGATCGTGAAATCTCCTTCATTTTCTCTTACAATCAGGCGAGGGACGATGGAGTGATTAATTTTATATAAATTAATGACCGTAAGAATCTTTAAATCTTTTACTTATTTTACGCTTTGCGCACTATCACAGCTTGTATTTTTATTGAGCCTTTTGCATGATGTACTGTGCATTATACATCTCTCGCATGTACCGGGAAAGTAATAATTTGTCATATCACTTTATGATGATTGATGGACTGAGCCGATATTTTGTGACCGATCAATTCGCAATTCGATAAGCCAGAAATAAGATATTGGAAACGGCGTTAGCCACACTCGCTTCTACTTAATTCAACTTAATTTGTCTCTGCTTAAATAATTTTTAATTTAATTATTATTGAGCTTATTGTGATAAAAATTTTTAATGTACCTCGCGAAATCATTTTATTATTTGATTTCTTTAAAAGTTGAATTGTGATCCAACAACAAACGAAACTAGCGACACGAAAATAAAATGACATCTGTCATAACTCTACCTTCGACGATTATTTATATGTCGTAACCTTCATTCGCCCACTAGCTAAGTTTTATAACATTAAATGCAAGGATTAAATAATATTTAAGACAGATTTGGACGCAATGCAACAACTCTTGCAAAACTTAGTTTTCACGTTCCTACTAGAAATCTCAAATTCGGAATGGCCTCAGTCACGTAAGTAATAAAAATGAAAATAATCATAAACACGAAATAATTAGAACATTTGGTAATTATTTATTACAGATCCAAATCATTCTGCAAGTTCATTCACTTACCAGAATACTAACTTTTGGGGTAATCAATTCCCAGAATGTAACGGTCAAATGCAGTCCCCCATTAACATTAAACCGTGGAAAATTCAAATCGTTAAGAAACCTAGTCAGTTAAAATTTACCGGCTATGACGAATTACCTGATACAATGAATTTAAAAACTAATGGACATACTGGTAGGTATGAAAAGTATGAGCAAATATTTACAAGTTTCAGACTAAAAGTTGTTTTCAGTCAAACTTTATGTTAAATGGAAGGGCTCACCTCCATTTGTAACTGGTGGACATTTAAGGTCGAAATATCTATTCGATAGTCTTCATTTTCACTGGGGTGTAAATAGTAGAAAAGGTAGTGAACACAAATTCTCAAATATAAGGTAAAATAAAAATTCTTTCCATGTGTTTGAGACGTTTCATTAGTTTCATTAAAATGATAACATTTAAATAAGTTACTATAAAATAATATCCATTTTATTAATAAATTTTACTGTTAATAGTTTTCCTCTGGAGATGCACATGGTGCATTACAAGAATATATACCGCAGTGCGGAAGAAGCTGCTAAGCACAAGAATAGTTTAGCAGTCATTGGTATGGTATTCGAGGTAAGACATTTTATGTGTTTTACAAAAATTTCAATGAAAGTACCATCTTATGAAAACTTTATTATCAAACTCCTGAAGATAAGTAAGACTGAATCGTCAAACTTTTCACCCCTGGCAAAAAGTCTTTCTTTACTAATCGGTGCGAATGATGAAAAAGAAGTGGAACCTTTTAAACTTTCTGCCTTCAACTTGCGCCCAAGAACTGGATATATTATTTATTCGGGATCACTCACAACGCCACCTTGCTCTGAAAATGTTATCTGGTTATTGAGTACTCATGTCCTGAGTATAACCAAACCTGAGGTTCGCATTTCAAAAAACAGGAAACCAAAAATGGTATCATCTGTTAATTCCGATTTTCTTCAATTTCAGATAAACTTATTCAGGAAAGATAAGTTAGCAAATGGCGATACATTTAACTATAGGCCAATCCAGAGCTTAAACCAGCGAAATATTTTGTATTATCCGACATATTAATTAATTAAATAAAGAAAATCAAAAGGAACAATAATTAATATTGGCAACATAGTATTAGGATGGGGCAATTCTATAAAATTGATTGATTGTACATTGTGTATGGTTTAAAGTATAATTTTATATAAGTAATGTGAGCACAGAAGGAAATTCTAATTTTTAAAATGTACTTTGGAATTCACTTTAGTGAGATACATAACATTTTCTATGGTGAAACTTGACATGCTTAAATAGATATTAGCATGCTCTAGTCTCGTTCCTCAAAAGAGCCGTAAATATGCTTATTTACCTACTCAAGTGAGGTACACGAGAAAATTAGTCTCTGACACTGAAATCTGATATGTAATGCGAATCTAGTTATTCTGCTTGTCATGGATAGTGAAATTGAAAATGAAATATTTTTCCTGGTATTATAAACAGCGCATTGTGCGATGACATCGAATTAAGATGACATGTGATTGGCCCGTCGCTTTCAGAACAGACTAAATCGAAGAAGATCGAGAATCTGAATGCATTTCAGATTATTTTTAAAGTTTATGAATATAAGTCGTACGTATTTCTATCTCGTTCTTATATATCCTAGTGTATTTATATAAATTTTAATTATAATTGCCTAGAAAATATTATTTTGTACATATAATTCGCGGATTTGTCATGATTGATTTTATGTAGAATATTTTTGGTAACGTGCCTGATATTCTGCACCTAGCGTACTTCCTATGTGCCTCGAAAACATGGCAATGCAATTTGAATGAATCTGAATCATCTCTCGTGGTAACTTCACGCAAGTTCCAAGTTCCTCGGTTTCTCTTTGCATTGGTTACCGTCTCTACCGAATATTTATCGGCTTATTGTGCTGAAATCCAAATCCACGGTTCTGAATCCGTGATTGATCATGGCAATCGAAAGTTCTCACGCTACTGTAATTCCTGGAAACTGTTATTTATTATTCTCCTGGCACTGTTATTCTGAAATACTGTGCCGAACTTTGAAATTCGTGTTTCAACTTTGCTCTAAAATTACAAGAATATCTTAGGTAATGAATTATACAAAAAAAGTTCTACTTATATTTTAAGAATTATTCTGTGTTCCATTTTATTCGCCCTGTTGGGATTTATAATAAAAGAATCCAGCGATTGACATTTGAAAGAATTGAATGGGTTAAATTTCATTTTATTTCATTTATAACTGTGAAGACAAATTATTTCGCTTTTCAGAAAATTAAACGAGGTTTTAATAACCCAAATTACAAGTTTTAAAGAAAAAATTTAATTTAAATTTCTCATAGTCATTCATAATTTCCATTGATGAAAGACAATGCACACTTTTGAATAATGTCAGTTTCCCTAAGTTTTTATCTAGTCTAGAATGTCTGCGCGTGAAATTTAATTATTACGGATGACAGGAGAGTGCAGTGACTCATTATAAATTCTACAGGTTTAAGCTGGAGATATAAATGATCAAAATCACTCAGAAATTTCCTTCCGTGCACCCGTTAATCTTGAATCATGCCTTCTTTCATCGTTTATCGAATTAAATTTTGCTGGGTCGGCTGCTTAATAACGCTTTCCTTAAAGGCCATTGCTTCCACTTCACGAGACATTAGCTCGCAAAGAAATTATATTTACGGGTCGACACATTCCAGAGCTCGATTGTTGGAAAGTAAAAAGGTACCTTGCTTAACGCGACTAAAAATTTGTTCAGAAATTAAGCTCTAAAAAATTACTCGCAGAAATAAAAAGGACTTTATGAAAGTCTTCTTATACTTATACATAGTATACCTTGTTACATGGCATAAGAACATTTCGCTTGAAATTAGTCTTCTTAATTCATTTAAGCACAAAAATAAGTTCTACTTAAGCTAATTGGACACCAATTATTAATCCGAAAAAATAATCTTGAAAAGAAATAAACTTCAAGTTATTTTTAAATTTCTTTTTTAGTAGGTATTACTTTTTTGACTTATTTTTGCTTAAAAATAGTTAAAACCAAAATTTCTTGACTACATTATACGTATGCTACCCTCTACCGAGGGGTAGTAAAATATCGTTGCGCAGACTGCATTATCCGTACAATCGATAACTCGGTCTTTCACCCTCCGAAAATGTAGTCCAGAATTTCATGGTTCACAAAATTCCAGCTAAGGAGCGCTGCAGTCTCTTTATTAAAATAGCGACTGTTTTACTTATTAATTAAACAAGCTATTTATTTATTATTTATTTAATTCGTCTTCGTTTGTTCATTTTAGCAGTAAAATAATCGAATTTTTTAATCTCCCTCTCGCATATTCATTATATTTTATTATTTTTTGTCCCTTTTGAACTGAAATTAAGACTGTTTTTCTTGTGAACTCTCTCATAATTTAAAAATACAAAGGAAGCTTGATTTGGATTTGAATTAGATTTTTTCTGCAATTTTACTTTTTGAAACAAAAAATATTGGATCAACGAATTTTTGCAGATAAATCGTAGTTTTCTGTGGCTACAGTTGTTCTCTGCAGCATGTTGAATTGGTCCACACGGGATTATTTTACTCAAAGTGTGAAATTAAATTTCCCATGGCGTTGCTGTGATGAAATGCAACAGATACGGTAACGTTCGATTCGATGAAATGTAACAGACTGCATTGCAGTCAGCGGTTTGGCAATCGAGCTGTGGTTCTATCAATGTGTGTCGAATTCAACAAATAATGCAACACCATCTGATGAATTCCACACACGTCCTAGGACACGATCAAGAAAACTAAAAAAAAAATAGTAGTTCAATGACCTCAAAAATTTATTCAGTTAACTCCAAGTTCGCATTGAAATATAAATTTCTTCTTCAATCAGAGCATGCGCAAAGTAACGTTCATAATAATTTAATAAGCGAATTTTGCGATGCCTATGAAGGTACTTTATACCCTTATGTGACGTAAATCCGAAGGTCCACGCAACCGATTTATTTTTTATGGTTGTTTGGCCAATCTTCTTCGCTGTTTTCGTACTCATCCTGCAGAACGTAATCCCTTTATAGTTTTTGGCGTATTACTTCTCTCTGGGTCTTCCCCGTGCAATAATTAAGAAGTTACGTAACTATAATAAATGTTTTCTGTAGAATATACATTTAATTTAATTGTGCTTTAATGAGTATATAATTCTTGTTTCCAGGGCCTCTAGTAAGTTAAGAGTCTTTATTGGAAAATTCATTACTTAACCACAGTTGGTAAAAGCTGTAATATAAAGCCAGTTTGCTGTGTCGACTAATCTTAGTTGCCCGAAGCAGTAACAAGGACGAGTGGTTTCGGTACAACCCCTGCAGATCTTTGAAATAGTTCTAGTAAAGCAGATCATCGAGCAAGTAATCGAGAAGGCATATAATGAACAGAAACTCCTAGTAGCTGCCTCGCTTTTAGTTTGACTTGGAAACATTTGTACTAACCATCAAAATACAGTGGAATAGTCAGATAAGTAGTACAGCTCCATGCTTAGTCGGACAAAACTCCTAAAGTGGCGGCAATATCTTCTCACAATATAGAGAGACTGACTTCCTTGAATTATTGTTTACGTTTTCTTATAGTATTAATGAATAATATTAGGGTAAAATTTTTACTGTGTTTGAAACCAATTTTCATAAATTTACTGAAAACAACCGGGAATTTATTTAATATGCATTAGAAATAATACCCGGAGACTTGAAATTAACTTCCTTGTAAGTGAGTAAAGCAGTTTTGCTCATAATTCTCAATTAGTTCTTCAGAGTGTACGCACTATTTCAGGACATTAAATTTGTAGAGAGAAGGTGGGGGAGAAGCTTCTCTTCCTGAGAGGAAAATAGCTTCTGCTTACGGCAAACCTTTTTAAAGCTACAATCACCCCTACTTCATTACGATCCAGCAGATTATAATATTTTAATAAGCCCTTTTTTATAAAAATAGCCAGCGTCATTTCCTTTTAAATTTATTCTCTTCTTCAATATTAATAAAATATTGCAGGAATATTTTTGAAATTTAAATAAAACGAAAAACAGTTTCGCACAAAACGGTAGAAAAATATTGTAATTTTTAATTTTGATTTGAAAAAATATTCAGTTCTTCCCTTTTCTTTCCTACGCGTAGAAAGTGGAGAGAGAAGTATTACTTCCATCACTTTGACGAAACAGAATCATTCATCAAGAACCTTTGTCCAGATAGCTCGTTTTTCTCTCAAGTCTCATGAAGAAGGAAGAGATTCTCTCGTAACTCATAGGTCCTCTGGGGTCAATAAGAATCTCTAACAGATGAAAAATCGAGTTTATAGGGTTGAACAATACCTTTTGCACTTGTTTTCTTTTAGGTCTTTTCTACAACACAAACTTTTACGTCTCTACTTTTGGTAATGCAAATTCGAGAAGAATTTCAAAGATGGAAAAAATGTGCCATGAAAATTTATTGCTTTTGAGTTTAGGAAAGTTATTTTGCAGAAACGAGACTGTAAATTGTCTTACCTGCGGCATGGACGATTTCTAATGGTGTCCTAATAGTTTCCTGAGTAAGCATGATAAAGCGAGGTGGTAGAAGCGAAGTTTCCGACGACGATCGGTTTACGACTCGATTACCCAGGTTTCCAATCTCCCCTTATTTCTCCCAATCAATTTGCTGGACTGATTTACGACTCAGGTCCTCGGCGTCGATGTCTTTCTCGTCTGCATAGGCTTCATTACATTCTTCCGACCAATCGTACGTTTTACCTGAACATCCTGAATATTTCAGTTTTATGGGATCAATTATCCAACTTTTCACTTTTCGTTTTTTCGAGGTTTATAGCTGTAGTTAGATTTAATGTTTTAAACAGCATAATAAATTTTAATATGGATTTTATCGAGGCCCGATTTTGGAGAACTCGGGCCAAATCGGGCTATCTAGGCGGGACCAGACTCGAAATGAAACTTGGAACTCGAGCAGCACCTCAACAACCACATAAATTATCTGCTCCTAGCTTTTTTATAGTTATTTTTATTTTTTTTTATTTCTCACACTTTCGTGGTAAATTAATCATTTTTTTAAAATGGAACTTTTAGTTTACGATGTAAATAAATGAAATATATTGCAACCCCATATTCAGGAATTGGTTGATCTTTTGGCTAAATGATCCGAGCCCATGAGTCAGAGCCACGTCATTCGAAGTCATATCTTTCAATAAGGAACAAATTTAGCGATTTCTGCACGAAAAATTTGTAACGAAAATTTTTTTTTTATTATTACAGTCCAATCTACGAGTAGTGCCCCATGAGTAGTGCCACTCTCCTACTTTTACGATCGAGCTCACACGCACCATAAATTCACATTTATAAATAATGCGCTGATTCAATTAAATTATACCAGAGATTTATTTTATCTATAGCCATTCACAGAGCTTATCCATAAAGTGCTCTGAGGATGCAGTATCGTTTAAATTTTGTTTTAAAATTTTACAAGCCTTCTTACACCAATGGCTTCACTAGCGTAAATCGTAAAAAGAGTAGGATAATTTAAGTATCGAAAGAAGCGTAAAAGTAGGGCTGCCAACATTTCTAGAGTTTTCAATTATCGATAAAGTAGGGTAGCTTCGTGGCTAGTGTTTGTTGCAACCCGACTGTAAAGTTTAGATGAATCTTTTTAACCTTTCGTAAAATTAAAAAAAAATCTTTAAAAATCTTTCGTATATTGAAAATTCTAAGTTCCACTTCTAAATTTAAAATCTTAAATACGGCCAGGTAATAACAACGCAACGTGACTGATAACGCCATGGGCAATACCACATCATTATACAAACCTTTATGCAGATTCCAATAGAGAGCAATATAGGTATGCCTCTAGGCAAGCTTGCGAACAATAATCAAAGACTTCAGAATATTGCACCTAAAGGTTCATGGAAAGTTATGTCGGTTAGGAGGAACAACAAAGCTGTAATGCACACCTGAAATTTGATTTAACTCTAAGACATGCATATTGGATGCTCCTGCTAAACCAGGATTACATGTATGTTTATTATATTTAACTTAAAAATTCATTTCAAAGAGATAAAGGTGAAGGTAATATGCAAATAATGTAACATAAATTCATTTACTTCTCGCTGCTATTCAGCTCTTTCAAATTATTATCTATATGTAAAGTAACTATATATGTATAGTCACTTTAAGCAAGCCATGCTCAGTGGTCATCTCTTCTCACTATAGTCCCTCTCTGTCGTTAAAATAACAACACTTTAGCAGAGCTTTGCGGTCTATTGTGGTTCTATGGTAGTGCTAATGAGTGCCTGTGCATACATGAAATATCCTTTGTAGTGTTCAACTTGACACTTCAAAGTTCGCAACGTTACATTCCTCGGCATTTGGTAATTACGTCCATAGTAAGCTCTTAATTCAATACCAAGTATCATAAGAAAATTTTAGAAAGATACGGTATAGTTATTAAATTTTTCATGTTTAGAAAGTCCTTTTAAGCTCAATGTCATTGTCGTTTGATAGGCGGTACTTGTTTGGCGACGTGCTTCAGATTAATCCAGAGATAGTAAACTTTGCATGCGGTATTTCCTGCAACCGCCAAATGTATATTATAATATTATATACCGCCAGTATTAAACTTTGCCACTATTCCTCTCAGCTTTTTTCCTCTGGAGGCCTTGTTTTAATTCGACAATGATACGTTAGTTGAGTTTCCGTGAAACTTTCACCGTGTTTCCTCTTACTCGTGAAATAATATGCTAAAAGAAAGTGTCACACCCTAGTCTCGAGTTCTATTCAATTTAAAGCTTTCAAAATGTTATCCAGGTAGAAATTCGTTTTTTCTTCATGTTCAGACAATGTTGACTTAAGAAATATCACTAGGTAGATAAAAGGCCATTTTTAAATAATAATTTTGGTCTAGACAATGTACCATCTTTAAAGACCTTTGACTGACTAAATATTAACCTGCACTACTTGAAATCTAACTCTTCCCGTCTGACTATTCAGTGATCTCGACTACTGAAAATATCGGCCGTTTTATTGTAGTTTTTAGAAAGTATTATATAGCCTTGTTCGCACATACACATTAATTATTACTGCATGCGTATTATTCATGATTATGTAGATGGTTAATTAAATCTATTAGCTTTATTAAATATGTTTATTATGCACAGTAAGATATTATGGAAATTAATAGGCAGAAGAATATATAACTTTTAGATGCGGAAGCAAATAATTTGAATAATTTTCTGTGTGGAGGTGTGTCTGGAATATTTTTGCATTATGTTAATAAAACATTATGCGAGTCATACTTGGAATATACTTAATGTCATCTTAAATTCTAGTGTTAGAATTGTTTTTAAATTAAATCAATTACTTTAATCTTAATGATAATTCCTGAATAATGAGGCAGATCTATTTAATTTGCCCATGTCGTTTCAATGAATAATCATTTATTCTATCTGCATTATTATTTTCACATAAGGATTGAATTTTAGTGTTATTTTCGGTTATAGCCAAGTGCTCCCCTCTCACTTAATGCTTAGATGATTGTTTATCGTATTCTCCTTCTTCATCGCTTTCGTACCAAATCTCACGACACGTTATTTTGGGATTTTATCAATACTATGAGACGATACAAAATATTTTATAACGTTTCTTTAATGTTCAATAATCGTTATTACAATTTACGTATAACAGTATTTTACTAATCATATCCATAAGGCCATAATTTAGGGTTAAAATTATGGCTTTATGGTTAAAAATGAATTATTTTGAAAAAACATCATATCTTCATTGCCGTAATCATTTCCAATATCGCTTGTCCCAAATTAAACAAATGACGAGACGAATGACTTTCCAGATGGCTCGGCAGAAGAAACGAAATCAGCAGCACGACGAGCTCGCTGAAAAAATATGATTGCATGTTATTATTTAAAGGGTGATAGCTTTTACGTATTTAATTAAAAAAAAAATATACAATTAAATAAACATCCAAATGAATCAATGAATAAAACTGTTTTTTTAGTATAATTTTAGTAGAGAAGCAATTATAAGTTAGTAATTAAAAATTAGATTAAATGAAACTAACAACAAACTCTTGTGCTGATGCTTGTGGTTCGGGTTCAGCCATTACGAAGTAAGGAAGAACGAAGACGAAGATGAGGAAAACAAAAGGAATAACGAATTTTGCCATTTTTGATTCTAAAAGAAAATAATAATTAAATGTAGATTACTAGAACATGTTGAAATAAATCACTAAAATAAAACTTCATTTTTACAAGTGGTATAAAAGGACTAAAGATTGCTTTAGAAAAAACTTTAAAACTAAAAAAGAATAAGACGATTCTTCATTTTTCTTCATATTACTCATTACTCACTGTGTAACTTTCAACTGCTTGAAGGAAACTGTGCTGTGTTATTTTCAGTTTCGCTTTTATACGCAGAATTTTCAGAAACTTTGATAAATCAAAATACTTAATATGTATAATAGATTATGCGTATCTCTTGCGACATTTATTATAAGGTATTTTATAATGTGCAAATGGAAAAACCAGTAACAGGCATTTATTTTATTCATTCTTCTAAACGTATGCATATTTATCTGGAAAATCACACTTAACCGGATTAGGAATGTATTTTTGATTAAAATAGCTTCTGCCGTTGACTATAAAAAGAGCATCAGAAATTTGTTAATCACAGTTTTCTTCTGACCGTTGAAACACACAGTGAGTATACACAAATAGTTGAAATATTTTTTGTATCAGTAATATAAAATTGGATGACTAATATTATTCAGAAGCTTGTATTTTATTATCACCAATGAAATTTATTAATCTAACTCTAAAATATTCATTCTTAAGATTAAAAAATTGAAGTATTTTGAAATAATCCCACATATTATATTTTCCTAGGCATTCAAAACTTAATATTTTTCAGAACTAAAAATGGCAAAATTCGTAATCCCTTTCATCTTCCTCATCTTCGTTTTCGTTCTTCCATACTTCGTAACCGCGGAGCCTGAACCAGCAGCATCAGCACAAGAATTTGTGGTAAGTTTAATTTAATGAGATTATATAAATTTATTAAATCTTTAAAAAATGTATATACTTTTGAATTTTTTAAATTTCTAACTTAATTACATGTATGCTTTCATTTTCTATACTGTTCAGTTTAAACAATTGTGTATCTCATGAATCAATGTTTACCAAAGTTCGTCAACAATTATACAAACAATGTTACCTAATTGTTTATCTATTTTCAAAAACCATTCTTGGATATTAATATTATACGAATATAATGTATAGTACTTATATATTACACACATGTATGTATTTCAGCGAGCTCGTCGTGCTGCTCCTGCTGGCTTCGTGTCTTCAGCTGAGCCATCTGGAAAATCATTTGTTTCGTCATTCGTTTAATCCAAGGCGAGTGATGCTGGAAATGATTGCGACAATTTTATGGTCCTATCGATTTTTATGACAAACGCTGTAACTTTTACAAAATCTGTATATTATTTATCAAATTGGTGAAATTCTTCTTCAAACTATGTTGATTAATAAATAACTTCATGAAATAATTATCGCATATTTTTTATACAATCTGATATCTACTTTAGACACCTCTAAATTAAATATAAACTATAAAATATATTAAACATTCTCAAACAGGGTAAATTCAATGATATCTTCTGATGAAAAAGTAACTTTTTATATTTTTTTTTATCGTACCGCTAAATCAACTTTAATTATACGAGACCGTGTGGAAATCTGCCCAATTTATCCAAGTTTGTAATTGGGTGCCAACTGAGGCCCAGCTAGGCTTCCCAATTTAAAAGAAATTCAATTTATTTTGAAAATGTATCAATTAAATGTTAGACTGAACGCAATATGACACGAATACTACCAATTTTTCAGTGTTTTCAATTTTTCAGTTATTAAAATTCGGATTAATTAATCTATCACTGTTTAATTTTGTGCTTGAGTTTTGATCTGTGTTCATCTGGTAGCTCTTGTAATATTTCGGATCACAGAATGTTTATTGAAAATATCAAATTAAAACATTTAATAATAAACCTTGCTATTGCGCTACTTCGTTTGTTATTATTTAGATAATTAAACCATTTTCATTCAATAACTAAATAAAAGGTTGCCCAACTTGGGCCCAGCTATAGTTTTCCAATATGTTGGCATTAGTTACAGCCTAAATACCTGCCTTGGCGCTAGTCGACTTTTCTACACTACGATAGGGTTTTCAAAAATCAATTAAAATTTATATTGAATTTACATTGTTAGTGAAGTGACTTTTTTAAAAAGCATGAAAATTCCGAAGAAGTTTTTAGAAATTTTTTAAATCATTTGTAAGAAGTTAAAATCATAGATTTATATCTAATTTCGCCTTTATATGATTAAAGAAACTGAATTATATATTTTTAAAGGTTTTGGTCATTAATATTTTTAAATTCCATCATTAAAAGAAATAAACTAGCAAACAAAAACACACGCTTCGTGCACAATTATTTTGTTTTCCTAATTACAAAATTCCAGTTATTCAAAAGCCAATTAGGTTTTAAAAAATAAGACCAAACTTATGATTTTTGTAAGATTCATTATTTATTTTTAAAATAGTTAGGACTGTTTTAATCTGCTTCGAATTTTAAAAAGGCTTCTTGGATTCAATAAAGCAGCTCAATAGCTATATACAAAGAAAAATATCCTCTGATCCTCTGATTTTTATTTCTTGTCTAAATTGGAAATTAGACTATTCTTGAATTCTTGAAATTTTAATT
>JAUESI010000018.1:10320427-10331430 GCA_032275145.1 Synergus laeviventris | reverse complement strand
GGTGAAAAAGGTATTTTCTTTCTTTCTCTTTACCTTATTGTTTAAGAGGTTAAAGTGATTTCATTCTTTTATTTTTTGTTGTTGTTTGAAATTTAATTAATCTTAATTACGATCTATTTTATTTTTGTTTTATTATTTTATTTTATTTTGCATTTTGTTTTCCCTGGTCCCCCACAGAACCGGAACCCATTGGGGAACGGGACGAGAGGAATTCTGTGAACGCTATCTATGAACTAGACCACTCGTGGAATAGGACATACGCGGACACTTCCCCCCCCCCACTAATCCGATATCTTTTAGGACTTAACAATTATCAAAAATGTGAAATGAAATTAAGCCAAACTAAATATATAGAATCCCTAGCTGATAAATATCAATTACAGAATATTAAATTGTGTATCACTCCTATGGAAATCAATTTTAAAAATTGAAAAATTTGAAAACTGTGAGCCATATATGAAATATAGAAATTTGATAGGTGCTTTACTATATATAGGTTCGAGTAGAAGACCTGATGTAAGTTATAGTGTTAACTATCTAAGTAAATATCAGAATAGCTATAATGAGACACATTGGAAGTATGCTTTACGAATTTTGAAGTACTTTTACTCAACAAAAGACTTAAATTTGAACTATAAAAGTAATGAGGATTGTACTATTATAGACTGTTATGTAGACGAGCAGATTAGGCTGATGACAATGTTGATAGAAAGTCCACATCTGGTTTTGTAATCAGATTGTTTGGAAACATAATCGAGTGGAAATAGCGAAAACAAAAGAGTGTAACAAAAGCTTCAACTTATGCTGAGTATTTTGCTTTATCTGAAGCATTCAGTGAAGTTATATGTATACGAGAATTAATAAGAATTTTTAATGTAAAATTGAATGTTCCTGTAAAGATTTTTGAAGCTAACTCTGGCGCAATAAATATTGCGAGAATTATGGAAATTTTACAAACATCTCTAAACCTTTAGAAATAGATTATCCCTATGTACATGAAAGCGTTAAAGAAAACTTGATGGAAATATGTAAAGTTGATTCGAATGAGAATATTGCGGATATATTTACCAAAGCATTGGACAAGGAAAAATTTGTAAAATTCAAGAGATTATTAAATGTAACATAAATGAAAACATGTATGATATTGGAGCGTATAATATAAACGTAAGGAGGCTATTTGTGACTTAATTGAAGATTGATCATTTAAACTTTTTAAGCGCCAGCTTGTTTTACTAAACAAGCAAAATTAGATTTATTTATTATAACTTATTGAAAAACCCAGCTTAACATATTTTCATTTAATTTTAAGATTTACAAAAGAATTTCCTAACTCGGCTAATCTGAGTGATCCTCAACATAAATTTCAATTTAATAAACCAATATCAGCTCGATCAACAAAATAACATTCTAGATCCACCACTAGCTGACACGTGCCGTTAGCTGTCATCTTCCTGGTCAGCGTGTGCATGGAAATCTCATCCATGCACCTGACCAGGATCCTCTTCATGGCGTGCGATGAGTGTTTGTTTGTGTGGTAGTGTGTGTGTTGTTTTGTGGTGATTCTGAGTCCTTATGGCTCAGAATTGTCATGAAACAAAAATAGTTCATTTAAGTTTATTGTTTAATCCTTCCCATGGACTTGTCATGATGATGTAGAAATCCGAAGTGCCTACATCTTCTCGGCAAAACGCGAATTTTATTATTGGCTCGTCGACTAGCCATAACTCTCGGTCACGTAGATGCATGCCAATTCCGAATAACTCTCCAAAGTCCATGCCTAAAACGCAGGTATCAGCGAGACCAGGTATGATTTTGACATCCATAAAGTGGATTGTCCCCGAAAAAGTGATTGGTAGGTGTTCTTCGCCAATAATGGTTTCAATCGAACCATTGGCCATTAACGCAGCACCTGACTTATTATAGTCAATTCCGCATCTAATTGTCTTGGCTTTCAAGCCTGTTGAGCCCAGATACGTTCTCGATGAACCTGTATCCAGGAGTGAATATAATTCGGTACCACATATTTCAATATTTATATAGGGTCGTGACGAGTTACCTATTTTAAACAGAAAAGTGCCCTGTCTGTATTCGAATTTGAACTTATGTCCAGTATATTTAAATCCGACTCATTCTGACTCCATGGATTTTAAATTTCAATCTGCGAAATCGTGGTTGAGTCATTTCTCCGTTTTGTAATAATTTAGTTGAGTTCCCGTGAATCATATCCTGGTGGAGTTCCGTTGTAGGAGAGTAGAAGGCCTTTCTAGGATAGAAAGGAGCAACATTGACCCTCAGTGTGCACTCCTTTTCTAGTTTCAACGACAATAGTCTGAGTTACATTTCTGTTTATATTGGCCATTTTTGCCACAGTTAAAGCAAGGAGTTTCAGCTTTGGCTTATTTAAAAACCCTTGGTCACGGTGGCACAACTCCCATGTATTTTTTTGTACCAGTTATTTGTTGCGCCAATAGAGCCATCTTCAGTTGAATTCCCGTAACTAAGAGCTCTGTGACGTCATATAAAGTTTAAATTCTTAACCTCAAAGATTGTGTACGTTGGTTTCAAGCCTTGATGGCTAATCATTTTTTGCAATGAAATAGTATATTAGTGGATCAGGATTTGAATTAAAATTAAGAAAATCTAAGTATAGAATAATTTTATAAATTGTGAAATATTTCTAGTCGAAAGTATTCACGTAAATTCCGACATTGCTTTTTATGTCGAAGATGTGAAGATTTATAATAGTTCTTCGAAGTGTTTTCCTTCTCTTACAATATTATTCAACTATTTATAATTAATTTATGAAGATTTATAAATAAAACTAAGAAAAACAAATCTTCATAAGTTTAATATGAATAATTAAATAACTTAGTAAGAGAAGGAAAACACTTCAAAGGACTATTACAAATTTTCACATCTTCCACATAAATAGCTATGTCGGAATTTACGTGAATGTTTTCAACTAGAAACATGTCACAATTTATAAAATTATTCTATACTTACGCGTAGATTTTCTTAATTTTAATTTAGCTCCTGATCCAGTAAACCCCTATTTCAATACACAAAATTATTAGCCGTCAAGCCTTGAAGCCAACGTACACAAACTTTGAGGTTAAGAATTTAAACCTCATATGAAGTCAGAGCTCTTAGTTCCGGGATTCCAACTGAAGATGGCTCTGTTGGCGCAGCAAATAAGTGGTCAAAAAAAATACGTAGGAGTTGTACCACCGTGTCCTTGGTTGATTGTTTTCCATTTCTCGAGGTCTCGCATGTCGTGTCGATTCAAACGACTACCTCATTTTGTTGGGTCGAGGACTATTTTTCCTACGATCCGAATTGAATCTGGCAAGATTATTCGGCTACCTAGATCAGTTTTCCGAAGTCCTTTGGTCCATCTTCTTAATTAATGTGGCCATCATGGCAGTTAATAGGTCCAGATCGTTATTCGACGTTGAAGAGTTTCCATTGGCTTCCGTTTTTTTCCCAGTTCGGTGTGACGAATTCCCAGAAGCCGAAGATTTAACCTTCTTCCTATAGGCTAACTCTGGAAATAGTAAATCGTCCGGTTTGGGCGGAGCTCTAACTTCGCCCTCTGGAACCGCAGTGTAGACGGCATTGGTAGTTGGTATCGTCATACTTGCTAGCAATGAACGTTTAAATGGCTCCCACTACGACCAGCTCTACGCATTTTGGCGAAACCAGTGGGGAACCAATCCGTCCAGGATGAATGGAATTGCTAGGAGCAATTCGTCTTCTGTCAATCCTGAGACTGATTTTTCCTCATCCAATCTCGCTAGGAAGTTTTCCATGCTCATATTGTTGCCTGCAAAAACGATCCCCCAATTTCGAACAACTAAGTCCTATTATGATTCGCGCTCAACCGCGCAAATTGATTGGATCGAGAATCCGTCCTTACTGTGTTACGTTGATTCATAATTCCTGTCGAAGCTTGATTGGACAACTGTGCACCAGCGTCTAGGGTGTGGCTTCTCGTATAATTATTTTCGGTTACTGAAACAGAGCTAAAACAATAAGTCTGTTCATTTAAGTCAGGCGGGCCTTCTGCCCTTAGATGAGTTGAAGAACTCGACTGTCTTCCTGGCTCAGGCGAGATCTATGTGACACAAAACATAACCACGAGCGCTCAGTCCATGGCTTGAAGTCTTCTGCTAAATCAGTTAGTAATTTTTGGAACCAATTTTAAGAATTGGTATTAACCCCATTATAAAAAGTATTAAATTTCTATAATATACATCGTGTTCCTACAGAAAATAGTGATTTTTCTTGCATATTTAGTATATTATGTTATTTAAAATACTTATTACTCCTATTTTTTTGTACAATTTATTAATTTCTATTATAAATTTCCCTATATCAGATTTTACTACAGAAAATAGTAAATCATGCTGCTATCAAATAGGAAACTTTCTTATAAAAATGGTATAAATTATTATTTAAATAT
This sequence comes from Synergus laeviventris, assembly GCA_032275145.1. Taxonomy (NCBI): domain Eukaryota; kingdom Metazoa; phylum Arthropoda; class Insecta; order Hymenoptera; family Cynipidae; genus Synergus; species Synergus laeviventris. The sequence goes on along the minus strand of JAUESI010000018.1, from coordinate 10,326,968 downwards.
TAAAATGCCTAAATTTTAACATTTTGCTCCAATTTCCTACCTATTTTAGTAATTTTTAATTTTTTTTTTTAATTTTTCATACATACTATACCATATGTATAGTAGAGTGGCCCAAAAATTTACATTTTATAATTTTCAGTGGGCGACTTCGCCAAATTGTTCTTTACCCTGTAACTTAACCTGTTTACAGGTGACATACAAGTGCCGAAGCTCAAAAGGAAGGTTAAGTTTATTGCGGCTATCATAAATTCTTCACCCGAAAATTTTAAGGTGCCTTTTAAAACAAAATTTCTCATTTTCACTCAACTTTTCCTATTGTTTTTTACATGTAAGTTAAATATTTATTAGGTCTATATTTATTTCTATTAATCAGTTTATCAATATTGTCAAATATATTTTTTGAATGTTTCAAGTAAAGCAAGGGTATTTAAGGCACGCTAAGGGTCTCCAAATATTGCGATTTTGTGCTGTTTTTGATACGCCTAAAATTTTTGTTTAAACTTTTTACGGCATACAAATCAAATGAAATGGATCTTCACTGGTGAGTGAATGAGTATATAAAAGTTTAAATAACTTGAATTGTAATTTCTGGTCCAAAATCGAGAAAGTAAATAACGTACGCATTTTACGTGTTAAAGTCCATAAGACCAAAAATTTTTTGAGCGAGTACTAAAAATTTTTTTTTTCAAATAAAAAAATACGTATATATTTTCTTCTTGTAAAGGACAATTTGGTAAAGTCGCCCATTGAAAATTACAAAATGTAAATTTGGACTAAGCAAGATTTCCTGAAATTTTGGGAAATAAAGATTTAGGCATATAGTATGAAGTCTATTAATTTTTATTATGAGGTTTCAATCATCAAAAAAAAGTTCAAAGCATATAGATTTGTGCCCAGTAAGCCACGTAATTCATCACTTCTTAACTAGGTTTAAAGGACTTAGAAAATTTTGACAATGGCAAAAAATCAACTTTTTCCTCATTTTATTAAATTTGCAGTACTTTCAACGATTATTAGACCATCAAATGTGTTATGAGATATATCTAGAATGTATTTGCAATGAAATAAGTGGATAATACCATATATATTCAAGAATTGCGCCAAACATTTTTTGTCCAATTTAAAAAGTATGAAAATATTTTTAATCGTAATATTTCTTATCCTTTCGAGATGCAAACAATTTTAAGGCCATGCATTACGTCCACACGTCATGATTAGTTGTCGAAAAAATTTAAAAAATAATTCCTGCAAGCTAAATTTTTCTGTAAACAATATTGAAATGTTATGTTTTTATATGAATATCGTTATTTAAACAATATTTATTTAATTTATCAATTATCAGATTCGAGCACGAGAGGAGAAGCAAAGATTTGTTATTACAATGTCAAAGTTTATTTCACTTCAAATTATTCTCATACAGGTTAAATCTATTTTATCGACTATAATCTCGCTCACTAGATTTATATGCATGTAGGGTTATGGCATCATTTATTAACCCTACTTATTCTTTATTTTATAATTTTATATAACTTCACTATTATGTAGTCAAATCGATTTTTCTTTAATTCGCCAATAATCTTTATTTCGCTACTTTTAAATTCGGAACAAACTTAGATGTACGCTAATCACCTTGCTCTTCGAATTCGCTATTTATACGAACACTTAATTATGTTGCTCTAAGGCAATAGACGTCGTTTTGTGAGAGAGTGTGCGATCTTTATAAATTCATCCAAGAGGTCAAATATCTGAGAACTAGAAACAGACTTCTTAGTCTCAAACCCCTGTCTTAAATCAGAATCTTTTGCTTAGTGCCCAAACGCGATCTAATGAGTAAACTCCTTAGTCTGCCCAGAACTCCTAAGCAGGAAACGAATCAGAACTCAGATAACTCAGTAAACTGCAGATTTTGACCCGAAAGCATTTTTAGATGCTCACCGCTCGCTCCCGAGTCCCCGACTGGCCCAAACTCGTTCTACATCTTACTTCCTCGACTATCGCTTCCACTCGCGATCCTCACTTTTCATTATATCGCGATTGGCAAATGTTACGTTTGCGCGTTTCGCGATGTAAGATGCTAGAACGCGAACGCAGTCCTGTATAATGAGTTGTCATTCCGTAAGGGCTAATAGTGTATACGGTTACAATATATCATCCTGAAACTTTGGGAAATAAAACAGAAGATGATAAATTACGTTTATCTGCTTTCTTTCATAGTAAGGGACCCATTCATCATTTATATCTTCTTCGCACTGGGAACAAATGTCCATGCTTTGAACTATTTTTTCTGATGATTGAAACCTTATAAAAAAAATTATTGGACTTGAAACAATAAGAAATGTCATTTTTGGCTATTGTTTGCTATATTCTTAATGCGCAAGTTGAAGGCCTAAATCTTTCTTTACCAAACTTTTAAGAAATATTTTTAGGTCGTATTTTGAAAAAAAGCTCAAAAATATGTTTAAAATGCAGAAATAAGCATGAAATATTTTCTTAAACTACAAAATCTTTATTTTTATCGGAAATCTCATAAAAAAACGTTTAAAAAACTCTCATAGAAAAGTTAAATGGATCAACTTTAGGAGAACTTATGATTGACTGAATAACGGCGAGCGTGTTCAAACGTCGATTTGATTTGAGCATGTGTATGTTGACTGCTAGTGGTACTTGACCTGTCTCCTTTGGGGATTTAAAAGAGGTTGACTAGGACTACAATTCAGTGGAGTTTAAAAAAAAATTGAAAATGAACAATTTTCAGGCGGGTACATTTGGCAAATTTTAACCTATATATGAAGTATATTATAGACTTGGATTGAGCGTTTCTAATGGGATCAACATTCAATATTTTGTGAGCAAATCGTGGATACTCAAGATATATTCATGTCTTTCGCTGGTTCCAGGAAGGGGCACAAAAATATCCATTCCTATTTTTTCATTTGGTAGTGTGGGGGCTTCTGGGATGATTGCTTCAGCTCGTCATGTAATTCTGACGGTTTTTCGTAATTAGCATGTGGGACATTTTTAACGTAATTAATGATCTCGTTTTCCATGCTTCTACATTCCTCCAGAGTTCTAGCCGTTTCTTTTGTTTTATTTTCGCTATAGTGCTGGGTCATCACGGATCTACGAGATTCTTTTTGTAATATCCAGTTTTTTTTATATTAGCTAATTCACTTTGTAGTATATAACAATAACGAAAATTATGATCAGGATATTTTTAACATAGGAAGTTAGCGTGTCTTCGATTTGAATTTTTTCAATAGGTGTGATTGTCGGATCTTTAAAATGCAATCTGTAAATGCTTCATTTTCTTCTTAATATTTTTGTATGATTGTTTTGAGGATAGTGAGCCATTTTTTCTCATCATATGGTGGTAGTTGAATAATGTTGACGATTTCTGTATCCCGCTTGATGCATCTGTTGTCGTGTTAAAAATGGTGTTGTAGTTGGAATTCGTAACACAGGTGCTGAACATAAGGATTATTTAAGAGTATCGAAGGCTTCCTGATATTTTTTATGGATAAAACCAGAACCATGGGTGAAAAATGACTGGGTAAAGGACAGGATCTTTTTGGAAGGTTCCTACAAAAGTGTACCAAAGCACAATCGAATCCAACTTGTCATTCTGAAGTTATCGTGGACACAGAACAAGACGACGACGTCAGTTACTTGCAGACAGATACCGCTGTAAAAACCATTTGTTGGCACTCAAGTTGTCTTGAAACGTCAAGATTTTATGAAATTACCGAAAGTTATTTTTCACACCAAACTAATACTTTCTCATTTGATGATGTGGATGCAAAATTAAATTAAATCTTTTAAAATATCTGGAGTTGCCCTAAAATCAATTAAAATCTTTTGAAGTCCTTTAAAGTCTCTTTCAATTCCCTAAATGTCCTAAAATTTTTGAAAGTCTATAAAATTTATTAACATTTTAACTTTTAAAATCCAATTGGAATTCTTTAAAGTGATGTCGGGTAAATTTCTGCTAGTATCCTATATTTTAGGACTTTTTGGTAATCAATTTCTATTTTCTGCGATTTTTTTTTTGTTGTACTTATATTCTATTTTCTAGGACTTGTTTGGGACCTATGTTCCAATAATAAGAATGATGATAACCATATTTGTTTTTGAAGTAACAATAGGGGAAATGATAGAAAAAGAAGAAATGATGCATTATTGGGATTTTTGATTCAGCTTCTAGCCGATCCTTGAGTTGTGGAAAATTCAGCAGATGGTATAGCCGAAGGATGAATTCATGGTTCCGAGAACAAGGTGTTCAATTAGTTTGTGCATGTATAAAGCAATTGGAGTTCATAGTTGCCCAACGCATTAGACGAATTATACAGATATTTCAATTATACGTAAGGCTTTGGGATGAAGTGGCCCTTAAAGAATTCATCAAATCTTGGAGACGAAAAACGTGTCATAAAAGAAAAAAGTATCTTCTAGGTACAATAGGTGTCACTGCATATAATTGGGACAAGGAACGTATAACGGATGAAGAAATGCAAAGGTAGTGTATTAATTTCCTACTAACATAGAAATATTTAGCTTTTTGTGAAACAAGTGCAAAAAATAGGCGATGGCCAATAAGTATGAATTTTTCAGCAACCCTACTGAAAGTAAAATAATTAAAAGAGATATAATTTTGGGGATTAAAAAAGATAAAACATTTTTATCTTATTTTTTTATATTTTTTTTATTTCCCGTTTTTAATTTCTATTTCACGCTATTATTAACCCCTCCATCGATTACATTAAAACCCTTCGACCACATGTCCCCCCTTGATTACGGGACTCCTTTACTCTCCATTTAAGATTCTCATGAATTCTATGGTATTAATATTATAAATATTATAGGGGAATTTCGTCAGGGTCGAACCCTCTTTTGACTTTTATCCATAACTTTCGTTTAAGAGAGTTTGGTCAATTATAGATCGTTGTTGGAAGGTTCTGATGATTAAAAATTGTTTTTGTGCATGGTAAATTGATTCGACAAGAAAGAAAAAATGTATGGGCATTTAAAACAAATGCTGTCAAGATTGGACCTTGATGTCTAGGTTGGACCGTCACTAAATGTCGACGAAATATATACTAAAATGTTTTAAAATGACAAAATATAAAACCAACTTCTCTTTTTATTTCGAATGTACAGAATTTAAAAGTGAAATATCCATCAAAAAATTAATCAGATCCCAATTTTTGCAAATAATGAAGCTTCTTGTAAGTTTGGCGCATTTTAAATGCACATCTCTCTTTTGCATTCAATGCATGCAATGAAGTTATTGCGGTTCAACATTTGAGGCATCGTTTTCAAACAAATAATGAAGAATTCTGCATTTTCGTTCTCATCCGACGAGGGCTTTTCCTGCACATTTGTTGATTTTTAGTGGGCGACCTCGTTTAGCTGGCGTTTTTGTGGCGGGGAATTTGGGAATTTGTTGATGGCGCCAGTGATCTTATATGAAAAATTGCAAAGGTCCAATCTAAATGACGGTCCGATCCTGACGTAATTTTCCTAATTACCATATTTTAGATTATTTTTATTAATAATGTGTCAGAGATTCAGAGATCCAAAGTTTTTATCGATTGATGGTTTAGTAAGAAAACAACAAATTATAAATATAGTCATTATAATGTGTCAAAATCAATACACAGCGAGTAAAAATGAGAAAACATAAATATGGTCTTGGTCACCTGAGGTGATCCCTCAAACGACGGTTGTCGAACAATAAGTCAGATACACAAATGAGAAATTTTTTGATATGAACATTTAGCACGAAAGCGAATTTAAAAATCAAGCGAATTATAATACTTAAATTAAAGTCCGAAATAAATTACATATGGTATATATACGATAGATGTTGACCGAAAAATAATAAATTGATACTGAATATAAATACCTAGCACTCGGAATGTAAAGTTCGTTATGGCCGAGAAATGTCAGAAAAATCACAAATAAATTGTACAATAAAATAATACATACCAGCAAATTTCAAATAAAAATAGATATCTAACCATCAATAAAATTGCAATAGGGCAACTGAGTATAAATAAAAATAGACGACGAGACTCCTAAGAATTATCATATAAGTAGACACATTTTAAAAAAAGGAAATTTAAGAATATACAAAATATAATCATCAATATTCGTCATCAAAAAGAACGCTTGAGGCGAAAGGCATGTCATACGATACCAGGCGGAGTAAAAGACATTAACAAATTTTCAAATTTAAGACTCGAAGTTGCTGTTTCAGGTCATTCATTGGCCTGAGACTTTAAAAAAAACAAGATTGCACCCTCTCAGACACTCCTCGCCCAAACGGTATTAAAATGGCTCGTTGCCTCAACTCCCCTTAAAACCGCCACACTTTTTGACCACTTGGAACTTCTAGTCATGAGCACAACGTGTAACGCGAAGAATTATAAGTTTTATTGAAAACTGAACAATTAATATTCGCACCTCTCTGTTACGACCCGAGCATTAGGCAAGGCTTTGAAAAGAGTAACGGTTTACTCAATATAATGAAGGCGATAGATGC
>JAUESI010000018.1:10306210-10320327 GCA_032275145.1 Synergus laeviventris | reverse complement strand
GTTGACTATAAAAAGAGCATCAGAAATTTGTTAATCACAGTTTTCTTCTGACCGTTGAAACACACAGTGAGTATACAAATAAATATTTCTTGTATAGGTATATAATATATCATTATTAAAATAATTTGTATTTTTTTATATTGTATTTTATTATTCTGCTTTCATAAAATTCTGCGATCATAAAAATATCATCTGTTTCAGAACTAAAAATGGCACAATTCGTGATTCCCTTTGTCTTCCTCATCTTCGTTTTCGTTCTTCCTTACTTCGTAATGGCAGCACCCGAATCAGTAGAATCAGTACAAGAGTTTGTCGTAAGTTTATTTTAATCAAACTACCTATAAATTTAACATATTATTAATTTACTGTACTTTTTGAGTTACACACATTTTTATATCTGCATTAGGCAAAATATAAAATTATCAGTAAATTGGCAAAATTATTTTTAATCCTCAAGATTTACCAAAATTTTGCTAATATCCTTACATTATCGGATATATATATTATTATATTATTTCAGCGAGCTCGTCGTGCTGCACCTGCTGCCTTCGTTTCATCGGCTGAGCCCTCTGGAAAGTCATTCGTCTCGTCATTTGTTTAAACTAGGGCGAGCGATATTGGAAATGATTGCGACAATCTTCTGCTTCTAAATGAAATTTGTTTTCCAAATTAATTGGCAAAATTCTCTTATTATTGTAATTGATTAATTCCTGAAACTTAATTTAAAAATAATGATCTTGAGTAATAAATGACTTCATGATTAATCACTTGTTTCATTACATAATTCTATTAAAAATAGGTAAGTTAATAACATATCTTATTTGCAAATTTCCATAAAGATATCTATTTTGATTGTGCGAGTTGAATATTTATTTATTCATTTTATTTTTATTTTTTTGCCATATGATCAATGTTTGATGTATGATTTCATTTTTCAAATATTTCTGAAAGGGATTTTCCGTATGATTGCACACGTTTACATCACATATATGCAACTGTTACCACATTGAACACAAACCGGAAGGAAATCGACCCACAGAACGTCTACGCTCGGCATGCCGCGACGGAATTGCCTCATTTGTATCAGGAGACCTTTGCAATCCCATCCACAAGCCAAGCAGATTGTATTATATTACCTTTCCAAATAACGACCTTGCTATCTGGTCGTCTTACACCAACGCAATTTCCCCTGCTGACAATGAAACATTTCAAAACTTGAGTAAACTTATATATCCAAGGAAAAGAAGTCGAAATTTTATACAAACTAAGTTCGATTTAATAAATACTTTTAAATAAATTGAATTAGATACACACTTAGCTGTATTATAATTAGCTCTTAAAACTCAATGTTTATTTAAACGATACCGACGACTTCTAAGAGAGAAAAGTTCTTCTACACGTGGGCGAGAAAATAGTCTGGAATTCAATAGTCCAGGGGTTCTCTTCTCGATGGTTAGAAAATATATGGCCTTCTCGAAACATTAATTGGAAAGGGCTTCTATTGGCTTAGTGAAGGTAGTTGAACACTCCTTCCCTTGAAGTCATATTTTTGCGTTTTCTCCAAGAGTTAATTGAACTGGGAAACAATTGACGAAACTAGAAATAGCCAGGGTCAGGCCAGCTTAAGATAAGGGCGTATACCTTAAGTTGAAATCCCTATAAAGTCCAGATGGTTAAGCGTACGCTATTCCTAAGGTGTCACCGTTATAAAGTTGAAGATGGTCAATAAAATTCCAGATGTAGGAGCTCTTGAGAGAACAAAGTGTTTTTGTTAAAGATAAACTGTATACTTTACTGCTATTTACTAGTTTTGGAAGAAGGAATGGAAAGTGGGGTTGGGAAAAGGGGCTTGAAAAGGGACTCAAAATTTGTAATGTCTGCATGTGGTTTGTAAGGTCAGCATTAATGAATACATGAAAGCGCAGGATACTGGCTTAGAAATTACGAAAGACACACGATATAGACGACAGTAGTGAGGCTAGGGAAGCTTATAGTAAACGCTAATTTGCATCACATCTGTATGCGGCATCGCGCATATCCTCAGCTTACTCAGAGTGCTTTCCTCTTAATACTTCCCAAAGCTATATGTCTGTATAGAGTGGAGTTGACATAGAAAGTGGATAATCTACAAAGATACTATATATTCCATTTAAAAGACCATAATAATACTTTCTGAATTAAGAGGCACTAAATTGATAATTTTTTATTTTGAAGAATGCCTAAATGCTTACGAAAATATGCCCAGTTATTCAAGTTACATGCGGAGGCGAATTGCGAAAGAGTTGTCTTTAGTACCGAGATAAACTTTCGCAATATAATTTTCATACTTTAATAATCCTTCCACGATGTCCTTTGAAGTTTAAAAGGGCGTATTGCATGACAAGCTAAGTGGTTTTGATGTTAAAGTTCAAAAGAATGTATCTAGCCATGTGAGGTTGACAGGTTGTTATTAACCTTTAGAAAATTAAAAAATTTCGATTTATGAGTGCCGTCTGTAAAATCCACAGCACTATTCGACGACCTAAAAAAATATACTGAGATGTTAAAAATATTCTAAATTAATTTTACTACAGTCAGGTTAATTTATATGTCCACTTTTATTTCTTGTGGGATAATTTAATTTTTTATTACTTTCTAGGCAAAGAAATACTATATATACACTAACGAAGCTCATGAAAAAAGGAAACAGTTTCTTCTGGAAATTAAATGCTTTATGAAAACGACACCAGAATCTTTTCTCGTCACTTGACTTTATTGCTTCTTTGAGGGTTGAAAGGTACTCGTAAAATACGACAAAAATTAATTTACTAGACGAGTGAAAGCGAGTCAAGAAAAAAGGAAGATTGCCAACGGTCGAGTGACTTAAACTAAAACCCGTTAACTTCGTCAAGTCTTTGAGTGGCCACTTTCCTAGAGTTAAAAGATTCGTGCCACGTCCGAAAGTTTTAAGTGATACAAGTTATGGCTCTCGCAAAGTAGTTAAATTAAAAGTGTCTTGCACTTTAAGTAGTAAATGCCAAAATTACAGGAACTTTGCTTCACTGATAGAATCTACTAGGGCCTCAAACGTTTATCTGTTTCCATGTGAAATACATATAAAAAATGGAATAAATTGAATTACATAAATGAATTAGTAATCATGCCATAACCTATAAGAGCTTAATATCATTGTCTTCAATTTGTGAATTCAAAGATTAGAAACCTCCCTTTATTATAGCTCTGAAGGTAAAGCCTTTCCAAACAATATATGCTCGTAGTCAAAAGCTCGTTGGTTTGTACCTGCAGAGAATTCCAGTCCATGCTAATGAACGTGGACTGCCATTATCCGAACTACAGTTGGTACATCACATCGCTGCTTCAACCACTTCAAACTAGAATAACTACTCGTCTATATCAACTTTGTTCGCTTACTCTAACTTCAAATTCAACCCTGGACCTATTTCTGATTGACCAAATAAGCAACCTGGGACCTCATAGCGAATTTACACGAAATTTCATTGTCTCTAGAAAAATATGGTAAGTAAATTTGCCAGGAAACGTGCAACCTCCCCACTTACTTTTAACATTGCTTTGATGAATTTATCCACGTATCCTCGCAAAGGTTTAAAATATCTACCTAAAAGCTTTAATTAACGTTACTTTGTGATTTGGGAAAGGAACACATGGGAAATGTGTTCTATTAGATCGTAGTTACTTCCACCTTTTCAGAAACGTAAATTAAACCGAACCATGAAGCTAGAAACTCCTTGGCGGCTTTAGAGACACCAGAACCGCAAGTTTCCTGTATCCCGTGTGTATGGCAGCAAAACACATTCCTGACCGTTGGAGCTTTCCACTTCCCACCTCGTCTTTCTGCTAGAAGTTAAGGCCCTCCTTCTCACATTTTCTACCTTCCTGTCTTTCTGCAGGGGATACTGGCGGATGCGGGCTTTGATCTACCGGCATTCGATATCACGCGCCGCCTTCCGCCTGAGTGCACTTTTTGGACAGACGAGAAAACAGGAAATAAAGAAAAGAGCAAGAAAATTCACGAGTATCTGGTAAAAGCAATGCCCTCGGTTTTCCATTCGTCGATTTTTCCGAAACTTGTTGGGTACTTGCAATCGAGGTTGTCACGTCAAAACCTCATACAAGTAACAGTTGCAAAAAATCGAAACTTAGATTAGCTAGTGTAAATTATTTTAAGCCAAGAGGCTTTTTCAGTAGTGCAAATAATTTTAGGTCAGCCATGACTTTTTAAGTAATATGGATTCATTTTAAATCAGACGTAAAGAGCACTATGTACATTCTTTTGGTTAAAAAAATCCAAGTTTCATATGAAGCATAGGATCGACTAAACCGGAAGGTTTAAGACTAGGCGGGGATGATGGGTGGGTTGACGCGATGAAAAATGCGTTGCACCTCAAGGCTGGAACGAAACCAGGACGGAAAATTTGCTAGAGAAAACTTTAATTACTTTCTAGGGATTAATTACTCGATGCTAATGGACACGTGTCTTATTTCTCTTTTCTTAACTTTTAAATTCCACGCCATGAATATTGAAAAGCTTATAATTATTTTCCAACACAATATTTCTTGATTTTAATTTCTGAACACGCTGCTATATGAAAAATAAAGAGCCATTGTAAAATCTAAACGTAGTATACACTATACATTTATTTTTTGTAGACCTTGTATTTTTTCAAGCATGGTTTAAACCATTTTACATTCAATTCATTCAGGGTGCAAGCGTTTCGGAATAAAACGCTTAAAAATGTAATAATTTCAACGCGGACAGTTACAACTTCAATTTCAGACAAGCAAATGTGTAGTATGTTTGTTTTCGCACAAAAAGTCAGGCGAGATGAGTTGTGAAGTTATCGGAGGATGAATAGTGTTTCATCTGATTGATTCTCGTTTTTCAGTGCATTTCGGTATTTCTGCACTTGCCAAACGAGTTTTTTATACCAGGCATCGCGCACTATCGCAAATTGAGGCAGTTTAAACTTTATCCGCCTTAACAACTGAACCAGGATTTTTGGATTTGATTGGGAATCGAGAAGTTGTAAATCAGTGGAGAAACCAAAGTTCAGTTCGTGAGTAGAGGAAAAATGAAATAAGTGATATGTACAAATGATCTCCATCCACGGACACCTGATACAATGTTATCATGAACTTTGTTTCTCAAATAAATGGCATTAAGTATATTTTATGAGTACACCGGAATCGACAATTAACGTCTCGAGTTTGCAATTATTTCGACATGTTGAGAGAACTCAACCCCTGGAATCAAATTGTCGGCCTCGTTTAATTTCTTGAGAAATGTTGAATGCCAAACGATCCCGAATAATGTATATATCAAGAAACTATGATACACTAGAAGGAAAAGGAGTGAAATTCTAAGACTTTGGTAATAGAAATGACGTGACAGTTGACGTACAATTTATGTTTAATTTATTCTCGAATCATGCAAGCGAAAGAGCGGAACGCAAACAATTCACTGCATTTGTTCATTCCATTGTCCTCTGGAGGATGAAATTATGGAACCGGAGATATTCTAGAGTAGATGCAGCTTGACGAAGAAGTTTCTACTATCGGCTTAGTGATTCCCTAAAATATTTTACTGAGATGATCCAGAATACCCTTGATTTCACTATTTTCATTTTCTCCTATCTAAAATAAAATCAACTATATCCGAATCATATTTTATACTCTTGTGTAAACATCTTAGTAAAAGTAATATTTCGTTTAAAGAAACGCTGAACCCAGGTTATTTGTTTCTGTAACAAGTTATGGGGTGTTAGAAGCTCACACATTCTATCTGGGATCCGAACAACACAAGCATTTACACTCTACCCCGTTCCTCCAAAGGTGTACCGGTCCCGGAAGTGGCGCCAAGTTTAATCCCGATTTACGGATCCGGATTACATCAGCCTCGAATCGCGCTAAAGAGCACTGCTGAGCTGTCTAGAACCTACAGACTTGGAGTTACCTCTCCAGGGGAAATAATCGTTTGTAATTAACGCCAAAATAAGGGAGGGTCTTACGAAGTCAGTGGAGCCTAAATTCCCTCTTTTTTCCCCTGTCAATTCCTCCTCCAACTTGTCAGCACAGTATATCAAAGGAATTTTTGTTAACCGAGACTCTGAAAATAATAATAATAAAAATAATCATGTTGGATTCTCTGTTTCTCTTTTTAAACGTTGCCTTTCAATCTACACTACATTTGTATGTATAATGTTAAAATGGAAATTTGAAATAGAATTTTAGTCAAGTATGTTATTAAGTGTTTCAAGCAGCTTTTCCTTTGAGAGAAATTCTTGGAAAGTATATACAATGTTTGAAGGGATGAAAAACACCCTAGCTTACACCCTTCGGCTGTTAGCTCTGCGTGAGCTCTTGAGACAGTTCAGACCGTCGGAAAATACCATGATACGATGAGAATTAGTTTCTGCTTCTGTGATCTTAAGAAAGAATCAAGAGAAATTTTATTCTATTCTATTATCATTGTATTGTCGTATTTGAGAATGTTAAAAATTATTTTTGACTCTTGTGTCAAGATCTTATCAAAACCTATGATCTTTCAATGCAAAAACCGAAAGTAAAGTAACAGGTGCTTTTATGGTACGCGGCAACTATTTGCGAATCCACCAGAGTGCTGCTCTCTGTAAATAATGCCCAAGACGAGGAGCGAATGGCACGTTGTTCCGGATGCCAGCCGTGCAAGAAGATCTCGCGATAAAATATTCCCCTAATTTTGAGCACGAACCTTGGCCAACGTTTATAGGCCATCCCGGACTGCTTTCGAAGCTGCGTGATCAGCATCCCTCTTCTCAACTGGAATACCCAGAGCCACTCAGGCACGGTAGTTTATCTGCTCGAGTAGTAAATTCGACGCCCAACATTGATAAAATCGGACAGCCGAGTTGCTCCTCGTAAAGATCAAGATCATCGATCGATCGATGGCCGTTCGCCAATATCTATAACGAATTCATCGAATATCGTTGACGAAGCTAAACGTGCACAATACCTTCCATGCATAACTGGATTAACAACAACAAAACATGAACGAGGGTCAATGATCCATCAAACAATTCGCATTCTATTCATACAGTTCACAATTGTCTCAAAAAGTAAGACTTCAACAATATGCAATTCTGTTATTTTCCTTATTTTTTTAGAAAATTAGGTACCCTATCCAATGAACATATTTTCCTTCAGAAACTGTACGAATTTGAATAAAACATGACGTTCTTTGTCATAGGGATAACAGCTTAGCTACGACATAACTCTTAACATTACGTATTCAGGTCTGCATTAAGAAATTCCACGACGAATTGACCATGAAGCAGCTATTTCAAAGTTCAGTGAACAAGTAGTTTCTTTTTTTATTTTAATTTATTTTAATTCCTGAAATAATAAAAAGTGGATTTTTATTTGGAGGAATTTTTGGAAAAGGGGTCAGAAAAGAGAGGAGGGGAAATAAGTTTTGAAAAGGATAGCAAAGGTCAATTTGTCTACCATTTTCCCATTTTGGTTTCACAGTATCCGACCGTCTAACCCTTCCAAGAATCTTTATTCACTACTTTTCTCATAGTCAAATATCTTACGCTGAAATTTCTGTATTTAATTTGGCTCCAAGTTTTTCATCAGACGGTGCTTCAGACGCACTCGAGTCCTACGGGTAAAACGGGAGGTAGACTTAAGAGAATTTGCTTGAAGATTTAAAACATACTCTTCACTCTAACGAACTGGCTCTCTTTTTCTCTGTATTTCGCGCACTCCGTTCAGCTTTAGTTAGGCTACTTCAGTCTGACAAATTGCGATACTTTGATATCACTTCCCAGTCCTTGAAAATTTATAGATGGTCTGCTAAAAAAATTAAATAAAAGGATAGAAATGGAATAGGAGGTAGAATGAGTAATAAAACATTTTGCACATTCTATCACAAGCTTAGTTACAATAAATTAGAAAATTGAGATGTATATTAAATGTGAATACATGCCGGCGAGGATGTACGTACTGCAGTTTATTATGCACAGGCGGCAGATGTTTCAGTTAAATCAACTGCCTTCGAATTGGGTACCACAGGAACTATCTGTTCCGGTGTCAAAACAGCTGTGTTTAATTAAACGTGAACAGTGGCATCGTCCTTCGAGACTTTGTGCCAAATGTCCTGTATAATTGGAATATAATTTTTCATTCTTTTTCCAAACCCCTTTTCCAATCTTCTTTTCCAAACTCTCTCTTAAACGAAAATTATTTTACTATACAATAACCTCATACCACTATAACTGGTATCAATTTGCATTCTCATCACACTGCGAAATTATTAATAAGTGCATCAACCATGAAATTTCTTGGACAAATTCAAACTGTATGGACTTGCAACTTGCTGATAACCAGAGTAGTTCGGTCTTCTAGTCAATGTGTAAGTTCCTCTGGCAGCTTATCCTGCAATCAGGGGGCTTTAAACCAGCAGCAGACAGATAAAGTGGGCAGGTCCAAGCGGTACAGTCAATTAAACGGGGCGTGGACTTAATGTACAGTCAAGGAAAATAGGACTGTCCAACACTAGTTTCTGTAGCATCTGAATTTTCTAAAAAAGAAGTCATCAAGGGTAAAATGTCGCGATAGAAGGAACAAGCAAACCCCAAGAGCAACTTTTCAATACCACCAACTTTGTTTTGTAATTCATTAAAACTCCGTAATTCGCGACAGAGGAAAGGACGCAGGAGAAAGGAATTAAGGGGCACTGCGACCGTCCATAATTCCCTAATTAGTGTAATTGTTCGCGGTGACAGTGGGTTTATTGTTGTTTAATTCAAAGGAAACTGAGTGAAACGAATTAACAAGGAAGGAAATAACATACTCCGTCGCAAATCGAACAAGCGGAAATTCAGTGAAATACATTTCTACTGTCTGAACACATTGAGTTGAATTTGCCATAGTGTAACCAATTATAATATTTAATGCATATTATCTTCACAGTTTCAAGTTTTGAAAGATCTAGAGAGTGGCCTTACTCAACTTTTTCAAATCCCACAGCAGTAATCGCTGGGCAGGCTCTAAGTCGAAGGTCATGAGATTTATGGTTGCCTTAGGATTTAGTATATCTTTGAGACCGGCAACGGATCCTATATTTATCCGAATCTTGTAATGAAGTGCTTTTTTATCTCTTTAGTCAAAATGTAATTTTTTTTTCAGTAGCAATATCCGATTTAAGTCAGACGAGCTTTAAGCCAAACAACCGCTGATTGGTTCTTCATGTATCGGTTTTGCACTGAGAATTCATTTTGTTCTATTTTTACTCTCAGAAGTTTTTGTCCCTTTTATCGATTTTTTGCTTTTAGCCGCTCGTATGCAATTCACTCGATCAGAGATAATCATAAATTTTAATATCACCCCTCGGTACTATTTTTGTATTGAATGCATAGATTTATAGTGATATATTCAGTAAAAGGACAACTGAAGAGTCGTGAAGCTTCCGCTATTCAGGATCGTACATTTATTTTGAATGGCATATGCTTATGTTTTGACGGCTGTAATGATGAGTGGAGTTCTCATGAATTTTCGTTATTTACGATTATATAAACACACATATATCCTACGATTTATTCAACTATCCATCACAAAATTAATTGATTGCTGCTTATTTTATTGAAGTAATTGTTCGCGATTAATCTCCGTTATTAAACTAAGCTCTTGATCACTCTGATTTACATGTAATGAATTTTTATATATTTTGTAAAAATGATTGCTATAAATTAGGTAATATCATTGGTGATTTAAAACTTCCAATTTACAAGTCTAAAACAACAAAGACAAATATTATATCTGTCGAACATTACCGATATTTGGCTCTGTTGCAGAACGTGTTGTAACATTTCTACAAAGTTGTGCGAACTGACCACCACTACTGACATTTACAAACACTGAACTCACTTTCCTGATTTAGGGAAACCAATTATAAGTGTCCTGGAAGTTGGAACGACCCACCCGGAAGTTGCAGACTTGACGGTACCAGTATAGGAAGTTACACTTCAGTTTATCTGTTAAAGGCCCAACAAACTCGGACACTTCGGTATGAGCGTAATTTGTAAGCCTCTGCTAAAGTGATCCGAAAATTTCACTCTGATGATTCTGAGGATCGCTCGGTATTCCCAGATTTCGGATCGCTTTACCCTTTCCAACTATTCCACGTCTAAAGGAGTGTCAAAGGATCTAACGGAAAGAGGGTCATTCGATGAATGACGTTAGTGAAAAAACATGATCCAATTTATGATTATGGCGTATGGGTTTCTTACTTGGAGTTTTCGATTAAAGTAAACCTCAAAAGTATTCAATGTTTACGACGACGAAAAATTATTTTTTTACGCAAAAAATCACATGTCCAAAACTTTCCTTTGATATCTTTAGAGTCTCAGCTATCTCGATCAACTTCACTTTACGATAATTCAAAATTATTTTTGTAAACGCTTAAATTTAGCAAACCACTTCTCAACGGTTGATTTCCCTCGTGCAGAGTCTGAATAATGTTTATCAAGCCATAAGCCAGTATTTTTTTTCACCAAAAAACAATACTTCATTAACACACAAAATTCTTTTTTACAATTATTTTCCCAATAACAAAAGTCGCTTCACTCACAATACTGTATCTCACGAACCAATTATCCGAAAGCTGTCAAATTTATACAAGTATCGTTTAAAGGTTGGTACTAACTAAAAATCATATGGATTTAATTTTAGTAATACCATCAATGTGTCAGCCTACGAACTTTTCAGCCGATCTGTTGTTCTCTCAGCACCCACAATTCTGCAACTTGAATTTCAAAAACGTTAGAGTTAGTTTGCAGACTACTCGTTACTCAGCTTTTCAACATGGCTTTATTGGATTCGCGAAACTACTTTATACTTCCTCCTTTAATTTAACTGACGATTCCTTCGGAATGACAAGTACGCTCTGCAGAGCAAGTGTCTAAATGTAACCGAATTTGTAAGTACTTCGTAAGGCTTGGTAAAATTAGTACACACAACGAAATTCTTGGAGATAAGAATACGACAAGGATGAAATGTTACTGATTTCGTTAAGGCTTGAAACTGTTCCGCTAACTCGAAAGAACAAGAATGTAAAACGCGACGCTTTTTGGCCTAGAATTTCAATGGATGTATAAAATAAAGATACGTGCTTAGAAGAATTTCACATAAAAGTTCATATATTCGTGAAAAATCAATTTCGAAAATAATTAACAAAAAATATCTCTGCATCTTTGCGCCTTATCATGAGTGGATCTGCATCATCGGACATGCGAAACAGTGCCAAATGATCGCGACTTCTACCTTATCCGCATATCTCTCAACCTCTTAGGTCGATACTGCGGTTGATCTACATCGCCGACGAGTAGTATGGCATACATTAATCCAAGATCAAACTATCTCAAGAAGCTGAGAGAGATCAAGAATAAGATGCAGAGGGTGAGGATGAGCATTTGAACTAGTGAGTCTGAGGGTGAGGGATTTAGAGTAGCTTCCAAGTAGGCTACCCAAAGTCCTTGGCAAACTACTTCCAAACCCAATTACTTCTGTTTTAGGAAGTTTGCCGCCAGAAAAGGGTGACGAACTGAGAGGTCCTTCGCCTAGTAATTATCAAAGTCGATTATTGTTCGTGCTTTTGAAACGTCTGTCATTAATAATTTTATTCTACTCACGTAATCATTGTTTTTCAAACTATGTACTTTTATTCAGAAATGAAACTTCAACACACCATTTCGATTTAACAGAACTTATGTTTTCATTCAACACTGCTTCAAGTAATATTCTCCATTATAATTAGAGTAAGTCCTGGAGCAGAGGATAATAGAAGTAACAGTGCAACTTGTCCCATTTCCGGATGGATTTCAACTCATATGATAATTAAATTTATAATCTTGTTACTGATGAGGTTTGCCATCCAAGAGCCACATGGACCAATTTTACTCATAGAGACTTTTAGCGCTATATATAGAAGGGATTTATTTCATCCTGAGATTTCTTTGAAAGCTTTGGATTCAATATTGGTCTGGTTGAAATCCACTAAAAATAAAAAAAGATCTAGCAAAGGGCCTGAAAAGGTCAGTTGATTAAGTGAAGGGGTAAGTACTAAGGATCTATTATCTGTGAACCGCCTACCGCATGTAAGCTGCTCTTAACAACCGATGTAAATCCAATCGCAATGATACGACGATACATGGCATAATCCAATTGTCTGAAAACCCTTATAACGGATCGATTGCAGGAATATTAATTTATTGAAGATTATCCAACTCAGCTGCTTTCATAATTCTACTTTCGAGTTCACTGATCAAATCTGATTAATTTAATTTAATTAAACCATTAAATCAGTCGACAAAACATGCAAAATAAATTGAAAATTGTTTTGTTTGCATACAATCTCATTTTTAAAATTCACCAGTCTTTTTGAAATTTTCTGTTCACGCTTTTCTTCAGTAATGTAGACCATCAATGTAAACTTAATTGGATAGCCAGTTATGGTCCATTCTGTCGTAGTGAATCGAACAAAATGTTTGATAAAGGACGCTGAAAAGTCTCGCAGCTTCAAAGAGTTTATTCATTGAAGCTCGATCTTTTCAACGACTTTTCTGTTAATTTCAACGTATTTCTATAGTTGCAGAAAATGATGTTATAGTGACAACAAAGCAACGATTTTCTACCATCAATCATTTTTTTGTTCGCGGTGATGGTGTCGATCAAATACTGTGGGGCATTCTTTGTACCATTGCAGTATTTCTAGAAGCAAGTGAGAACTTTTAATCTGGATCAAGAGTTTTATTTTTCAGTTCAAATGTCCCAATTAAGAGATAGAGGGTGGAGCAACTTTTTTTAAGTTTCAAACTCGAACCCTCTTCAAAATTTCTTTTGTTTATTCAGGTAATTTATTGATATATTGTACCATATATCGACTATTATTAATTAATTACTTATAGGAGTAATTACGTGTATTTAACCTGAAACCCTATTTATCCTTCAAGTCTGCATGTTCATTGTATTTCAAACTATATTATCATGGATGCCAATTACGGACAGATTAAACCGTCCCTCATATTTGTTAATATCACCATACCCATAACTGAAGAAAATTGCTTTGTTTATAGTTAGGATTACCTTATGTGAGATAATTTCAATTTCTGAGTAAATCAATATCCGGTTGCGGCAAACACCTGTCAGCTGCACTATTACATACTTTATATTTGAAACCACCCTAATGCCCCGAGTAAATGCGCGAAATTGAGTTGCCCTGACAATCAATAAGCGGAAAATTTCTATTATGCTCCGTCAGGATTATAATTATACAGCCATTAAGTTACCATTTTCTTTACACAGAATTAATTAGACCACAGATTTTACACCTATACTCTAATATTATTTTGATATGTCTAACCTTTAATTAAAATCCAATCACACAAAGCTTTGATGTACATTTGTGTGTATATAATTGTTAGTTTACTATTCTGCTAGAACTTGCGTGTCTAAAACTTCGAAAAATTTGACCACACGCCCTACTGTTTTCATATTAGGAGAAGAGATGTGACCAAATATATTTTGCCATAAAATCGAATTACAAATATTTTATCACGTACACCTTACCTGTTTCTAGTGTTTTAATTTTTTAATTCAAACTAGGCCTCCCGCATAGCACAATGAACATTCCTGGAATATTCCGATGGAAAATTTAAAACATTCCGAAAAATATTTCAGAACTGAAGGTTAAAAATTGGACCACACAGATTCAGGGAAGGTTGGGTGGAAACTTCCTTGGACAGGGCTAATTTTATAATTGATATATAATATAATTAAAATAAAACAGTTTCAATTTCACAAAAGCAGTTTTAAGTAAACTTGACCTACCGGGAGAGTTTTCGCCCAATATTCTTGAGAACCTTCCTGCAACATTTTAATTATGTAACTTTTCGCTTTTACGTCTTTTGAAAATTTACGCTATCCAGTGTTGGTGCTAGTGTGGTCCTGATCTGGAAAACTGGAAAGGACCCCACAAGGTTCGTCACGCTGTCAAGTACCCCCGTGGGGAAAACTGGCCAATGCCCCATCAAAATTAAAAACCTATTCTAGATTAATTATTT
>JAUESI010000018.1:10269982-10287919 GCA_032275145.1 Synergus laeviventris | reverse complement strand
AATATATCGTGAAAGGGCCACATTAGAGTGGCGGGTTTAATCCAGAGCAAATTTCTGAAGATATAATCGTTTTGATTACTTATTCAGGTTTGATTTTTTGGAGGTTCAAGAATTACCTAATTTTTACTAATAAGCAATCGAGATTTATGTTGAAATATTGAAGCCACGATGTGGTGTAATATCGGTATAGATTTTTAAGTAATCTCCATAATATTAAATGTATCGTTTGTACAGACTGTACCTACATTTGCATTTCCACTGCATGCAGTCGACTGTGCATAATTTCCTCTAAATGTGTACATTTGCGCGCATAGGTATTCTACATGAACCTATAAACACGTGATAAATGGAATCATACTACTTCATTCAAAGAGAGAAGTTAAGTTAAAATTCCAATAGTTTCAATATCTCATAGACCTAATTTAGTACGAAATATACGAAGTGTTGAATGCATTTTAACCATCATAAAACAACGTGAGTAAAGTTTTAAACGTTTCTTGAACGATCCGAAAAAATGTTTAACATTAAAAAATTGTTTTCGCTTATATTATTTCAGGCACCTCAAAAGCAGGTTCTATGCGAAAAAATGTGAGAAACTACCTTTAAGGCACGCATGTGCCATTTCAAAGTGTTTAAAATTAACATTTAGTCAGCGAAATAATTGTCCAAGCCTTGAGAACTCGTTCTCCGAAGAAATCCTACAATAAAATCAATCCCCGCGGCCAACCCCAAAAACTACCCCATACGAAAAATATTATAAAAATCGAATAATCGAGTAAACGATCCTATAGTTAATAACTTTATAAAAACTTTCGAGACATTTTAAAAGAGAGAAATACCTGCCAGCTGTCACATTTCAATTAAGGAAACGATGCTCTAGGGGGAAAAAACGGGAACGCTAAAGCAAAGTTCGCCTCAGTTAAAATAAGAAGCGGATTTGAAATGGATTGTAAAGGCAAAGGACAGTTTAATTAGCCTGGACCTTAATGCTTCAGTGTTACAATCAATCGGGATTCAGTGAAGCATTGAATGGAACTTTTTTCAGATATATTTCAAGGATTTCCTGAGGAGTTCTCTTGAAATAATCCAGGCTTTACTTCTGTGGCTTTGCTGAAATCCAACATAGTTAAATGCCTTCCATTGTTTGAAGTAATAATGGGGAAAATGATGGCAATAATCTTACTCGCGAATCTCAAAGTTACTTTTTGTCGCTCTCCATTCATTTTTATCGGTTGCAAAATTCTTTGCAATATTAGATAAAAAATTCAGTTTAGAGTATTCTTTCTTGGCTGTACATGGTTTAAGCTGTTCAAATACAGTATTTACAGGAAAATATCGTTCAGAATACATATATTATTGTGATGTGTGAACGAAGAATATTCATTGAAGCGATTCCTCCGTTATTTTTTCACGTTCATTTTTTGGCGAACTGAAATCCCTTTGAAGTCTAATGTGCTAAAACTCCTCGAGCTACTTCTGCATGAACAAGTATTATACATATAACTTTGTACTCAGTGTCTAGAGCTTTAATTAAAAAAAACTACATACTCCAACTCGAGCTACTTCTTGACTTTCAACAGATTAAAACGCTTAGAAAGCGAGGGTCAAAAAGAAAAGAGTTAATGAAGAATCTCTACAGAAGGGCTTAGAACTAATTTCCCCTTTTTGCAATGTGTGGAATCTTTTTACGAGTATATTATACAAATCTTCGAAACTTGTTGCACGCTTTCAGCATGTCTGGCAGAAATAGTTTGTCACACCACATCCTCTAATTGGAAAAGAGATATGGGTATGAAATTAACACTTGATATAAATTCAGAAATAGTTGCTTCTGAAATTGGGGTGCAGTATGACAATTTTATACCTATTACGTAATAGAGACAAAAAAAGCAATCATATCGATTATACATATACTAGCCTCGTGCAGCAAAACTTGCTCACCTGCCTGAGGGAGTAGATTAACGATTTCTGCTTCACAGTTCATTTACTTGTGCATGACAAGAGGTATTGTAGTAATATTGTCCTATTGCAAATTGAAACAATGATAACGAATCTCAATTCTCATAGTCACTGGTCAGCGTAACTATATTAGTTTGAATAGTTATGCAGCTGTTCTATAGCTATTTAAATTATTACACAAGTTGTTAGGTAAATTTGAGAGAAATTTGTAATTACGAATTAGTCAATTTCGAAATTTAGCGAAACAATCATAAATGTAAGCCAGACATTATGAGAAAATCTAATATAAGAATTATATCTGAATAATGATTCATTAGAATGGAAATTATGTAGAAATTGTCCCTAGAAATTATCCAGGTGCCGTTTTGTGGACGTGAACAAATAAGTGGCATTCAGCTCACGGCTTCACTTCGCTGAGAGAATAGACGAAAGTAAAATAGACGAAAAGAGACCAATGCTAAAAAGAAAGGAAGACTAACCGTTACAATGCGAGCCTGAAGAGAAAGATGAATGAAAGAACTGTAACAAGAAACGATGGAAGAAACAAAACCTGAGCTTCGAGTTCCATTCCACAAAAATTTTGGATTCTTCTCTCTTGATAGCTTTGATCAATCTTTCTTCTGCAAAAAAAAGTAGCACTACTTGATGAATACTCATAAAAAATTCATCGACTTTTTGTCTCATAGTTAAACTTCCTCAAACTTTGCATTGATGTTCTTACCAATGGAAAAAATCTTACAGTATGGTCTCCAGGCATTTTTATGAACCGCATCGCTATTGTTAAATCTTTCTCACACCACAAATCTGAAATACCAATACCAATTTCATTGTTTAAACATTCTTGAAGATTAAGTATGATAAAAAATAGGCATTTACGAAGATACATTATTATCATGAACTTGTAAGGAATAGATTAATTGTGTTCCACTAGCCGCGTTAATTTTGAATCGATCATCTGCTTCGCACGATGAATATATTATAAGATCGGGTTCGTTCAATTATCAGTAGCTTTGGCATAGCATGTACATGAATTTGAATACATAGACGCATGTATAGTGATAATATATAGTGATAAACATCAAGCGTGGAATTACATTCGCTCTACTTGTGAGCGTTACAACCTCTAATAAACTATATGAGGCCAACTGCTCTTCAACAACAAAACGTTTATTTAAAAAAACTATTCTGTACTTGTAATTCGCTTCGAAAAAAATTCTACACCTAGAAACATAAATTACCTTCGCTGAGAGTGAACTGAGACATTTATCCATATGCATGAATAGTTTTTATTTGAATATCTTGATCCTCTCAAGAGAGATCTGAGATAACTCCAACCATTTTTCAATACCGAAAGAAATTCTTTTCGCGAAAGAATTTTTCAATGATCAGTAACTGAAGAATTTAAGCAGCCTCCATACACAAATTATGAATTTGAAAATTCGTTCTCTTTCGTTCGCTGCGACCCGAACGAAAGAGGGAAAACAAAAGAGTATAATTCCAGCGCTATCCAATATCTTTGTAGGTCAGTGAACAGGGAAAAGGTAAAATTGTGTAACTGATGAAAGGCAAAGGGTAAAAAGTGCGAAACCACCCGGTATGTAAGAGCCATGCGGGAGCAGATGAGAACAGGAGGAGCCGTTACTCAAATGGAATACCAATTCGCTACTGGAGTTGCAGCGGTTGCCGACAAAAGACATTCTTTTCGTCCGCGATTGAATATGCGATTCCTTTTCCTTTCCTTCGTCTCCTTCTTCCTCACCGATCTAACATGGCCCTTCTTCCGCCCTCATCGTTGGCATTGTCTTCCTCCTTTGCCGGCGCGATATCGCACTGTGATCCTTTTTTTTCCATTGTAAAAAGAATCAAGGAAGAAACGAAGAAGGAAATAAAGAGAAGGGAAGAAAGGCAACAAAAATACGCGAATACTTATCGCCTGTTCGCGGATAACTTGCTTTCATGACGATAAGTCTGCGACGAAATGTATTTTTGAGTTGATTTATTGCGGATGTAAGGCTTTTCGACGGGAATAGTATCGCATGTTGTATTTCGGCGATTTGATCTTTATTTTCTGATATCGAGCATCGAAAATACTCTTTAAGGTTTAGCTAGACTTTACATATTTTCATATTCACTCATTCCTTATCTTTGTACTTCCGGAAGCAGGGCATATAGAAACATAGATCATTTAATGAATTATTGTGTTGGTTTGAAAACAATAGTTAAAATTCAGCAAAGAAAAAAATTTCTAAAACCCATCTCTTGTTCTGAATACTTTTATTTTATTTTTTTTTGCCTCATTACCATTTTCGCTGATGGGCGACATGTATGGAATGGGTAGTAATGCATTAAACATCAAAGGAAATAAAATATTTTTCATCTTCTGTGAAAAATATTTTAATTTTCTAAAAGGCACTATTTTTACAGATACCTTCATAAGAGATATTTCCTTTCTAAAATTATTATGCATATTGAAATGAGCTTTTTTTAAATTTCGATCTAAGTGATTCGTTTTATCTAAGCTGTATTACAGATTTTATAGCTAATCGTAATACATAAATATATTTTTTCCAATAATTTTGTACGATCAGGAGAAAAAAAATAGTATCTACTGTATCATTAATTTGAACTTTATGGCAATGCATAAAACAGCCAATGAGAATTCTCCCTGTATGAATGATAATATTTCTTTAATTTATACATTTTTAACAGAAATAATTTCGTCCTGTTCATTGTATCGAAGTTGGCATACAATTGAGAATGTGGAAATTTGAATCGGATGAGATGAGCTGCCCGGAGGCGTCCAAAACTCAGAATACTATCTGTTCCCGAAACTGGAAGTAATATAGTCGCTACTTGCGTTCATCTGACCACATAGTTGCCTTAAACTCGTGAATTATACAGGTTCTATTTTCAGTTCCCGTTTCCTTTATATATCTAACGAGAATTCTGGGCACCTCTTCCGCGATAGGTATATGAGCGTCGTTCCAAAACTTCTTTACTTCACTTCCTTCGGTCGTAGAGAGACCCCAGCATTGTCCAACTCCACTAGAAGAAATTGACCTATTTTCAGAGGATACGAAATAAGATCACTTGAAACTAAAAGATCTTCAATTGAGAAAACTAATTACCTACATTCTCATCGTATGATTTTGCTATACCAAATAAGTGAATCCATTTTTAACTAAGTTTAAATAAACTCAAGCATCGATAGCTGGCTGCACCGGGGAAGGTTTTCTGCAGTATTTATTTCTCAGTTGAAAAAGAATAGTTAAGAGTTGCAGTCGTTAAAAATGATCTCGAGTGATCTTAACGTAAAATGATTTAATTTATAGAGTTTTCCAAAGCTTTTTACAGAGCTCAGTCTCCGGATTGATCGGTCAATCTAAGATAACCGTAGAAATGACGGGTGCATGACCCCACGATAATTCCACGTCGCGCCAACGCTACGAGCGTCTGTGGTGCATTCGTCGAGAACGATCTCGATCTTTACTTCCACTTTTAGACTCTTCTTCCAACCGTTTCACCTTGCTCTCGTATACTTTCCGCGTCGTTGGAAATTTTATGACACATCGTATACTCTGACTTTATGTTACATTATGCACAAATGTAATAGCTACCGTCCTGAAATTTGTAAGAACTTAATGTTCCCTTGTAATCTCATTTAATTTCCAGAATTGCTTTTTTATGCTAAGTAATGCACCCCTGGTTTGAGAAATATAAAGGTGTTTTTAGTAGACAAGACCAAGAAATTGTAATATTTATTGTATCTGTTATTGCATAGGCTATAATGCAAGAATAAGGTAGGTATCAAAGTTACTTGTCTGTGAAATGTTGAGAAATCGATGTTTCCTTCATTTTTGATAAAATGAAAAATCGATTGTAACGGATTACATTAATCAATTTCAGATAGTCTCTCAAACAGAATAGCCTCTCTGTAGAATGTAATTTCAACACTCTTCACATTTACTGATGTTAACCATTTATTCACATCTGTTTTATATAGAAACTCGAGAAGATTCTTTTCTTTCAGGTAGCCTGTATTATAAATATCCTCACGTAGAAAACTTCCCCTCTTGGGCACTGAGCTTGCATCGGTTCGAAGCGCGAAGAGTTTTAGCGCAGCACACGTTTCCAATGGAGATCACAGCTGTGTGATAAAGTTCATTTCGCTTGCGCTATGCCGGCTGGCGGCGACAGTATCTACTCCACTGAGGCAGTAGAAACGATCGGCTTTGGAACGGCAAGCTATCCGTGGCACAAAATCTGCAACGATTATTGCGGGAACCACCGGTAATTGAATCTCAAAGCATTCCTAGTCAAAGTAATCACCCGATGATTAAGGATCTGTTATCGGAAATTCAATTAAATTCAAAACAGGAAAAAAAACTTCTCTAATGATTATTTCTCTTTGAATCTCAATTAGTTGAAAATTGACTAATTCTCCAATTACAATTTAATCTCTACTTCATTTTTAAATATAAAATACTTGATGAATAACATGAAGTTTTCTCTGCGCCCTCATAAGCAATATGCTGTGGAGTATTCCGCAACCCACTAATAGTTTGAAAATCTGTTGTAATTCGTGGGATTGTGAGTGTTTTCTATGTATTTAATGCTAAAGTTGATTTTATAACTAGGATTGGTTTCTCATCCCCGTAACTAAAAAGTTTGGAATTTTGTGCATATAATGCATTTTTAGGTCACCACAAACTATTCCCACCGAAAAAAAATAATAAAAAAAACGACAGTATTTTTGTCATCGTTCATGTGAATGTTCAGAACTTTTCAATCGTAATATTTCATAAAATAGAATTTCAATATGTAAAATAAAGATATTATGAATCGTTAATGTGTTAATTGCGTTCATAATGTAAATATATTTTTAAGGGAGTGCTTTTGCGATGGAACGTTAGAGAATGATGAGTTTCCACTTTCTAGATTCTAAAGAAACTGGTTTTCATACTTACTCTTTCTCGGTGTACATTCAAACATCCCCTTTATATAAAGCTGGTCGTTTTCAAATAATAGCCTCATCTGTTTCTTTTCCCCTGCCAGCAAAAAACTGGAGCTCGAAAGTAGAGATGACTTATAGTCTTTATTAAAAATTCTCATCGAATCGGAACCCTAAACTGTCTCCATGGCGAATTAAGGCTCGATTTACCATTGCGCGATAGCTGTTAGCTCGGAAAATTATTGTCCCACAATCATTGTACGCTTGAGTTTCCTAGTCCCGATTCCCCATTCGAGTTTACCAAGGCACAAAGTTTCGTTGTCCCCATGTAAAAAATAATAATGTCTATCTCAGTCCGCTGACCCAAACCAACGAATTGTGATTTTTCCTTTTTCACCTTTTGTATAAGTCAAATAAAAATGTGGCTCGTTAACAGAACTACCCTCCTGAGTTTTCTGATTTAAAGTCATAAAATAATACCATATAATTTTAGTTTTAACATTATTCTACTATTTGTGAAAATATTAAAGGAAGTTGAAAATGTTAAAATCAAACCTAAGGTGAAAATGAAATTCACATTCGTGGAAACGGGGCGTCAAAAAATATTTTCCGAAATGAGCGATATATACCAGATCCGCAATGGAATTTTGTTATGTGGTCGATTATTCGTTGGAGAAAAAATATCTGAAGGATTTATTACAGCGTGGTTTCGGATTGCGAGGCGTATTTACGATCGTCGGTTTGGCAAAGCATTGAACTGTGTAGGTACGAGACGGCCAGTATGACAGGCTTTAAATTAAATTCCCTGCAAATTATTGTTAAAATACGATGTTGATATGATTATATTTGAGGATTAGGCAAATTTTATCAGGTAAAATATTTTATTATTATATAATATTCACATCCTTTTGAAGAAATAATAATATATAATTATATAGTGGTAGCTGAAATTTTAAGAAGATCTTCCAGTCTAAAAGGAAAGGGAAAGAGAAGGAATAAGTTTACGAACTTATGCAGGATATAGGACACTTCCTCTTATGTTCAAATCGTGATCTCTAACAATAAGTTAGAACTTTATAGAGTTAGGTAGACGCCAACATGACTTTAACCCTTCGAATGAAGTATATATCACGTCAAACATGAATTTAAAAGTTTTCCAAATTTTCTTTTCAGTTTTGAGTTTAACACGTTAGTTTATATGTATTTTAAGATATCAAAGATTTTATACGTAACTCCGCTAAATATGAGAAAATCTTGAAATTTAATGCGACGGGGTTCAAAGTGGAAAAAAAAGTAAGAAAGGAGAAGCGAAAATGGCAAATATACACGCTTCCTTCTTTTTATTTAATTTCACTGGTTCGACCCTCATAATTCTTAGTTTAATTATTATTAAGTGCCCCACACTCTCTTCGCATTCTAAGTGATTGTAATTCATCCTCGCTCTTAACTTATGCGTCAGAATAAAGCAATGGCGCTAAAAGACAACAACACCACTTCCAACTGTATTTAAAATGAAAATGGTCAAAAGATAAATATACCCTTTTTAATAAATTTCAGTCCGAAGCTGCATGAAAAGGGCACTGTGTTTAATTACTTTTTATATCACTATTTTCATTCAATTTTGCTTTCATTCGATATTCTGATGATGATAAAGAGGCACTTCAAATACTTTCGTCACATTATAATTAGACATGATGAAGCCAAAACACGAATGTCGGAGGTTTTTCTTTTAGCTACCTAATAACCAGGAACTAATTATAGCCGTGCGTGGCTGAAGATAATGACGGATATGAGCTTAAAACTACATATTACAAAATAACATGTGTTTACTAGTCTAATTAAAATCAATTAAATCTAAAAATAAATTCTCACGTAATAAAATGTTTAATTACATGTATAAATAAATAAATAAAAGCCATTATTGTGCTTGGCGTGGTATGTGCCTCATGCTTCTGTTATTCTCTTGTTTTATTTCTTCAGTTTCACGACTGTTGGTTGTTGAAAATGTTGCCTAATTAGGTAAACGAACGCACCATTGCACCTCTAAGCGAATGTGGTAAAAGTCTTAACATATTTTCTTGTAATTATTTCCTGGTTATTTTCTGAGTATGCTTGTACGGTAGCGATGCCAGTTCATGTCCCTAATGCCATTTGCTTCCCTACATCCTTACGACGTTATTTTGCGCTTTTTTCGTCGCACTCTTTTCCTTGGTGAAGTGAGTATGTGTCCACAAACCGTGTTCTGAAAGTGCAACGCTTTATGAAGTATTCGTAGACGTGCTTGGCATACAAGCGGCCCAGCTAACCACTAATTGTAGCTAGCAGAAGAGTTATTACGAGAGAAGAGGCGAAATACCCGACTCTCAACTTTCGGAATATCGTTCCCCTTCCAATGACATCGAAACACTGCCTTCAACCCCCCTTAATAATTTAACCAGCCACGTGCTTCACTTCATTCCGCTATTCCTTTCAAAATCGTGCTGAAGAGCGAATTTAAACTGAAAAGCTTACCATGGACTATATTTGGTGTCCTAACTCGAAATCATTTAAACGTTATTTGCAGCAAATTTAATTAAATTCCTAAAAGACTCTCGCAACATCACAGTTCAATTCAATTTTTTTTAACGATCAAACAAAATTTAATTCGTAAAGCAATTTCCCCTGTTCTCTACATTAACCCAAGAGATTTCGATCTGGATTTATACTTCCGCTCACAATTGAACCACGGCTTAGACTATTGAACCTATGTTCTATCATTTAACAACATACATGCAACAACCGGACGCATGAAATTCCACCGAGTCCCGGAAGCAGCCACGTTACCATCAACGAAGGAAGAGGGAATACGCGATTCGCACAACGAAGTTCGAATTTACAAAGCAACCATTTGTCCAGGATACACTCCCATTCTCAAACATACACCTACCCATCCAAACACTCAGTAAGCAAACAATTCACTGCATGTGCCACCGGGTAATCGCTACGGGAGGTCGGGAGGGCAGAGAATGAAAGGAAGAGACCGTCTGTCAATCCGTTGTACGTTTAGTCCACAGACACTATCCCACACTATCCCTCCGCTGACCGAACGGAAGCTGCAGGTAATACTGCAAAACCAGAGGAATCTGCTTTCCCAACCGTTCATTCGCCTTCCTCTCACAACAGGCTGCACATTTATAACTGGTCCCTTGCGGCATAAACGCATTAGTATGTAAAACATATATTTCTTCCTCTTTCTATTCCATCCCTTTTTCAATAACCCTTTATCATTATCTCATCCTCAATCGGCTCCTCCTTTCATCTTCTTTTACCTCCTCCTCCATACTCGTCACGCTTATTATCAGCTACCCTGCACCTCTTCTCCAAATCCCATTCTGTATGTCTATCCCACGACACCATCATTAAGATTCCCTTTGTATTACAATATAATACAATGTCAATCTCAAGTCCCTTGCAGAAACCTAGATACAAGAATTTAATTTAGGTTAGTAGATAGAAACAGCTACACCTTGGGGACACCTACTGGTCACGGAATAGACATAATGTTGTAAAAGCACTGCAGGAACAATTCGGTATAAATTAAGTCGTTTTCACAATGGTGCATTATGCGACGACATTTACCGCTGTACCATCCGAAGCATTGTTTGCCGCGGTACTTTGAACACTGGGAGCAGAAGGAAGAGCAAGAGCAAGAATCCAGATAACAGAGATCGAAAAGGTGGAAGGAGAGCGATCCTTACATTGTGCATTGTTACCTCAGAGCATTCGTGTCTGGATAGATATTAATGATTGAATGTTCTTCCTTCACGTAACTGTAACAAATACCAAATGTCTTTTGGTGCGCACATTGATATCCGGAACTTCCCCTATTCCATCGAACCTCCTCTTCCTCTACATCTCTCGAGACTCCCTCTATCTTGCAGGTCTCCCTGCATCCCAAATGACTTCTCCTACCCCACGACAGTCGCCCTATCCCTCGACACCACCTTATTCTTCATACTCTTCTTCTTACCTCCTCAAGCAGCGCTCTATAATTACACTCGGACTTCCATGATAGTCAATCATTTTTCTGACTTCTTTAGAAACTTGGATCATTCCCGGAGATCCTAAAGTCCAAGCGCCAACTGAGACGAAACTACGATGGGAGTCCGAGTGTAAAACAGAGAAAAATCATAGACACATTCTAGATAATGAAAATACTGAAATGTAATTTGTGGATTGAACGTGGTCTGTTTTCATTACGTATTTGAATTTGAAAACTTGTTATAAAATATTTTCGTAATTTTTGAGCCAGCTTTTCCAGTATTGCTCGTTCCACTTTTATGACAGCCTGATAAAAATCACAGAAGGCTTGCAGATAAATAAGATATGACTGACTGTTTGGAAACGAGAATAGTGTATGCAAGTCTACTAGATCCAGGGAAGGGGTTACAGAGAGATTTGAATCAGATGTTACGATGCACCAAGTCTACTACGATAAGCCCTAGGCTACCGAAACAGACTAAGGCAGAGGAACTCCTTGAGGAAATTTTATGTACGTATGTACGCATACATATATTATATACATATATAGCAGGTTCGACATAGAATACGTATTACTATATAAAATTAAATTATAAGGATACATATATCAGTGCCAAAAATTTCTTTATATATTCCGATACAATATTCCTAGGTTTCATATTAATGGCAGATGTACCTTGCTCAAATGACATCCGATTTGTTCGGATAAAATATTAAAGATTCGGATTCAAAATTGATTTTTGCAATTATGACCTATAGATTATTTTCTTATTGTTTAAGAACACAGCTTTCAGCTGCATCGTGGCATGAATTTCTCATTAAGTTTACTTGAAGCCACGGTATTAAAAAGTAATGACACTGCTAAGCACAACTGGGTAGAGTCGTTTTATACTGTTTCTGTACAAAATGGTTTTCCGCTGCTAGAAAATTTTCTCCGAGATACAGAACTGAGAAATCCAATAATGGAAGGCAGCAGATAATACTTATACCGAATTTTAATTGCCGACGGATTCATGCTTTTTTCTTAGCAAGGAGCAATATCTCCGTGATGTAAAATGAAATTGTAATTTAAAGTAGCACTTTTCTACGTTATTGAAGCGTAGTTATTCGGATGCTAAATTTAAGGGCTGTGTGTTTGTGTGTTTGTGAAAGAAGATGGTCCATCACCGGTGATTGATACGCCGAGCAATCGCCAGATTTATAGTATTAGGGAACTGGGAAGGGGAATCATTGACTGCCGAGGTAACGAGCGAGCTTGCGAGAAGGTAGTGAAATAATTATTGTTCAACTTCCGACGAAATTGTAATGGTCTTCGCGCTACACTTTGTGCTCAAGCGTCATTCGTTCCAAGTGCTCAGAAAGTGTGGCGTTTTATATGTAATGGATCTCTGATTCGAAGCGAGGTAGCAAGAGATGTGGCACAAGCTCGATTTTATTTGATTAGCTCGAAGTAAGTTGATCCATCTGCGAGTGGAACAAGACGAGTTCGGCAAGGCGTCGAGAGAATTAATCGACAAAGGCATCAAGAGTTTGTCTGAAATTTTATAAAAAATGGGCTCATCGTCCAATTCTAAATTTTATATATCTTCGCAACTGTAAGCCATGAGTATCAGTAAGTCGCCTGACTATTTCATCTTCGGCTTGTTTATTTATCATTTTATTTGTCGCATATTTTCTTATATTCAATAGGCATTGAATTATGGTTTGAGTTCAAGCAATAATAATGACTAATTTATGATTTGTGTGATCCTTGGCACATTGATTGTTTCTTGATTTGTATATACCAAATTTTTTCTTTCCTTACGAACCTGGATAGTACACAAATAATTTCTATGAGTGTGCAGGAAAGGAAAACAACCTATTTCGTGAAAATAAATACCCGAAGGTTTCGTAGTCGCCTACTTTCAACTTCTGTTCTCATTATTTTATTCTGGTTTCTTTTAATGCGCTAGCCATCCTAGAGCAGGATTGCCATCTAAATTTATAGGCACTGCTAATTTTTATTCATAACTCGAGGTAAATAATAACCAACGTGGCGTGATATCCGGAGAAATGCGAAACTGAGAAAATATGCAACTGGAATATGCATGAAGATGACCTCGAAGTTAATATTACTTCTTCTTCATTCCCTTGAAAGTATACTCTGTCTTATTCCCTCTTTGGAAAGAAAATAACACTTTTAAAAATAATATTGAACACATATAACCTGAGAACTTTAAATAAAGGAAACTACCTATTCAAAAATTCTCTCCTTGGGAAGAATCGCTTGAATTGCAAATGTGGGTTGAGATGTGTCTTTCCAGAAAACCACTTTAAAGATTAGATATTAATAAAAAATTGGAACAACTCAGGATTTTAGAATATTATTGGTGGAAAATTCTTCAAGATTCAGATCACATAAATTATTCTTCCCAAGAAGCAGTTACAAAATCTTAAAAATACAAAATTAGGTTTAACAATATATCTAAAGAATCCCAACTAGGTAGTTTTCTCAACTATATTTTTAACTAAAGGTTGCTCGTGGATTTTCAGTGTATACAGAAGTGTTAGTGGCGGCTGGATTACCAGTATATGTTTCCATTCCATTCACAAGAATTTATTGTAAAAGTTTTCTTGTGTTTCATTTACAGAGACATTATTCAAAGTAAATTGCTATTCCAACTGTATACTTACTTTTACAGTTCTGTATAATTTTAAATCAATTAGTCTAGGGCAAATTTTAGAACTTCAAGCAAAGGTTTCTGAAAAAGTATTAATAGTAGAAAGGAATATGGATTCTACACTGAGCATGAAAGCATTTATGGGAGACAATCAGTTTCAGTATAGGGGTCACATTGATAAAAGGGATTAACATTCACTGTTTGAAAAAAAGATTGAAAGTTTTATCGCCTATACATAATAGTCCGAATCTGTATACCCTTTTATCTTATCCCGCTTTGTATCATTTATATCAATGGTATTCCAATTTATCCAGAAACAGAAGCGGAAGCTGTATATCGTTTTGTACTAAATATTATATATTTAGAGAGGATAGTATCTATCTCTATTCGTCCACGTCAGAATGAATCGCATTTCTTTTTTTGGGAATAAATGATTTAGACAAAATTTCATAGAATAAAAAAAGATTAACTCATTAGATAGAAGAGGATTTCACATTCTATATTGTATACAGCAAAAAAACGGCTAGACCGAATTGTCTTTTTTCTTAGGATAAAATGTTCCGACTTTATTCTCAATTGCTGGGTAAAATGGGATGTCATCAATCGTAACCGAATAGACCAGGATAAAAGAAACAAGGAATACAGATTCAGACTTTTAATTGATAGAAATTCCAATCTTTTTTCAGAGTAGTGGACGTTACATTTTTTTAACGAGTACACCCTCGCTATCCAATTCTGATTTTCCCCATAAACGTTTTTATGCTTCGTGTGCAAACAACACTGTTCAAAGATATTTACTACTACGAAATTGCTTTCTCATGACGGTGAGTCACTTTTCCATCAACATGATCCATTTTCCATAAATAATGATCCTTATATCCTTTAAATTCGCATTTTGATTATTTCTACTGCATGATTACAGAAACAATAAATTACTCGAGTATACCTTTTTCGGGATTTTGATTCAAAAAGAATAGATATAGAATAGATCAAAAAGGTAGAGGAAAGTGTCGGAGTGAGTAAGAAAAGGGTGAAAATCATAAAAAGAAAATTGGCTACATGAAAGACGAACCAAGGGAAAGGGAAAATCGAGAAAGAAAAATCGAGGGAGGAAAAAGAGAATGAGAGAAAAAGGAGAAAATGATAGAATCAGGGTGAAAGGGAGAGAAATGTAGGGCTAAAGTAGGGAGATGGTTGAGCGAAAGGAGAGCAGGATGCTGCACAGTTGCGCCCCTTTTTTCTATCATGCCCTTCGCTCCCCTCTGAAAACTTCTCTCCATCTTTATCTTCCACCCTCTTTCTCTCTATCTCTGTGTATTCACATCTCCCTCTTTCTGTTTCTCTCCTCTCTCTCTCTCTCTATCAGTTTCTCTCTCCCATACTATCTCCCTCGGTCGCGCCGCTCCCCACATTTCTGTCTGCGCGCTACATCGCAGTCCGCCGGCGACTCTTCTGGGAGTGACTGTGCGCCGCCGCTTATCATCATTACGTTTTTTTCAAGAGAGCAACGTGTGTCTGACGAGTCAACGCGCTTTTCTCCATACTCCGGAAGTAGATCGGGTAATCCGCCTCTTCAAATATCGTACACCACAGTACGGGTGCATCTTTCAAGGCAGGAAACGAACATCATTCTCGCACGTGACAGTTTCAGCTCTTTGTGCTTTAAAGGGAGGATGTTGCACCCGCGTATGAGCAACGCGAAGAGAATGTGCAGACCGTGATAATATGCGAAATTTGAATTGAATTTTACAATCACAATTGTAAAATTGGGGAAATTTTACTTCCACATTTTTCTACAAAACTCTCATTCTAAATTCTTACGCAATCTGAATTCAGAATAAAAGTGCCGGTTAATGTGATTGTGATCAAGACAAGATGTTTTTGGTGTTATTAGTGGTGTGATTGAAATTAAACTGAAGATATATAAGTATTGCTGGGAATTCTCTACTTGTGGAACTGAAATTTGTTTGATGTGTTAGGAAGTAGCTGATTACTGGATTTGGCTCCCGCACCAGGTAGATAACATTGCACGTGTTCTCATTTATTTAGTCTACATATACCCCGTTTATACCTTGAATTCTTGAGAAAGAGAGAAAAGAATTTCAGAGACTTGGGAATTTCGATTTTTAATTTTTAATCGAACTTTTAAAGAGGAAGTCCCGGAACTTACTATGACTTTTTATGTCAGGTTCTCAATCGACTTATTTAATTAACTTTATTGTGAAAACTTGTTACTCAAGAGTTTAAAAGTCTTAGAAAAGCCCTAATTATACTTTGTAGGATTATCATCAAGATTTTGAAATCAGATTTTTGTAGGGAATGACTTGAAAATACAAGATGCTACTCCATGCTTCTCATAAATATTAATCTTTAAAGTAGACACAGTTCCGAAGGTTTAAATATTCACATATCTACCATACATTTACGTATTTGAATTTTCAATATAGGGTAATTTTATTTTCTATCAAATGGCATGACAAAATACTGAATCTGGTAGAAATTCGCTGTTTGGGGAAAATCAGAATAAAGTGTAATTGCTGTAAGCACCAAATTGTATTCCATAAAAATGTGGAATTTCGTGTTTTGCACGTGATTTTACACATAATAATAATTTATAAAATTATGACATCCTTAATAGGATAGGTCGAAGAAAAATAGAATTCCTAATTGCCACAATGTGAAAAAGTAGCACATTAGGATCCTAAAAAAGTATAATGTACTTAATTAGTATGGAGTTCATAAATGTATCTTCGTTAAGTGTGCTTGCAAAATATGTTTCAAACATTTCTTGTTTGCAGAGTGATAACAAAAATGGTTTAACCAGCTTGAAACTTAAAAAATTGTCTGCCTTATAAAATGTCACATATTAATCAAATGAAATCCTATTTGATCCTTCTAATAATTTATCTACTTAACAGTTTACTAATAGATAAAGCTTAAAATCTACTTTTAAATTCCTAATATTTAAAAATAACAAAACAGTCGCCCTCAAACGATTGTTTCGTGTCCATTAAATTAAGTTAGGCGGATCAAAGATTTCTTCTCTTTGCAGAAAAGTTTGAGAATAACTCAGGAAAAGTTTGCTGCTATCGGAAATTGAACGGGCAGCTAAAGATTTAATGGTCGTGGTTAATGATAGTGTTAGTTGGATATTACTCACTCAAAATAGTATTCTAACACTTAACTTAACAAATCTTATCTAATTTTTGTAATCTTAATTTAAATATTCATATACTTCTTAAACTTGTAAATCAAAACGCCGTTGGAATCTCATTGTCTTCTATGTCAAGAAATCTTTTTTTTATAGCTTTTGATTCAATTTTTGATTTAACTTACTTTTATAGTTACCATATTCTCAATTTAAACTTCGTAAATTCAAATAGAACTTTTTATAAGTTATTAGATTAATGAACTGATTTGAAAGAATAAAAACTTTCAAAAGAACGTGTTTTTTTTATACCCTTATAATTTCGTTGCTAATTTCATACTTTTCTTTTATCTGTAAACTAAATGAGAATAATTATCCTTATCACTATTTAAAGTAGTTAGCTGTAGCTCTGGAGAGTGAAACTTTCATATCTCGTTAACTTTGTCTGCAGCTTTTTGCTATATATATTTTAAAGCATACTATTTCGTGAGGACTGAATAAGCTTCTTAACATGGCAATATGCATAGTTTCATTCGCTTTAAT
This sequence comes from Synergus laeviventris, assembly GCA_032275145.1. Taxonomy (NCBI): domain Eukaryota; kingdom Metazoa; phylum Arthropoda; class Insecta; order Hymenoptera; family Cynipidae; genus Synergus; species Synergus laeviventris. The sequence goes on along the minus strand of JAUESI010000018.1, from coordinate 10,270,638 downwards.
TCCTGAATCTATACACCTTTCAGAATTTAAGTAAATAAACGATTTCAGAATACTTTTTATTCAATGCGAAAAGCAGTAACAAAATCTGTAATATAGATCAGTATATATATGTACATTATATTATACCAATTTCACGAGTTATCAATCCCATCGGTTATCAATTTGATATAAGTATGAAGTTTCAAGGTTCTCTTGTTTCGAAATAAAACAAAAACAGATTGCAAAGAGGAGAATTTAAAACTTTAGTCTCAGTAGAATAAAAGTTATCTGGAACTCTTATACCTTTTCCATAAGTCTGTTTTCCTTCTTCACCTGCGGAGAGCGAGTAGCAATTGATCATTTTTGTTATCAGAAACTTTTTCAGACTTCAAATAGTCGTTTCGAGGAAAGAACTTTCAAGTTCTGATATATGGGCTAATGTTACTTAAGAATTGAACTAATCCCTCATTTAATAATGTATAAAGTTTCTGCTGAGTAATATTTAATTTCATTAACGAACCATAAGATATTCATTATTTCCGACTCATTACAGTTGATCAACTATCTCAATAACACGAGAAAAATCACGTTTATATACAGAGATATCAAGAAAGTAGAGATAAAAACTCAACTATAGGTTGTTTATTTCATTAATTTATAAATAAATATATATAAAT
>JAUESI010000018.1:10257838-10269882 GCA_032275145.1 Synergus laeviventris | reverse complement strand
GTGGGTGTATCGGTATCAAATCGATTTTGGACCCGCGGCAGAAACCGTAACGAACTTCTAGCCAGACTGTTTCCTAGGGGGAAAAGAGCCCCGACGATCCACATAGCGGTCGCAACATTGCTCTCCTGGTTTTCGATTTTTCTCGAAAGTTCTGGAGAGATCGGAGTGCGCCGGCTGCCGTTCAGCGTGCAAACTTCAATTAGAGGAACAAAATTAATAGAGTACACGGTATTCATTTAAAGCGGTAAAGCTCCTCGCTACCCGAATACGAACGGAACGAAGGTACTCTGTAAATTAATGACCTGCCCTTTCTCAGCAAATATAAATTTTCCTCCTTTATACATGTTGGAATATATAATATACATTATATAAACTCGGTTTATATTTCAAAGAGCAAGAACTTTTTCTCATCCATCTTTCAACCTCATTTTTGAACATAACGTAAATTTGTTAAAAAATATGAAGTTTGCAGAATATTAAATATAATGTAACTTTATCGTAATATATTGTGAAAGAGGATTTGTACAGGAAACTTTTTAATCATCGGCCTCTTGACAATTAGTCGATTTCACGTCGTCTGAGTATTTGAAAAAAGAAAATTATTCTTTTGGTTGAGAAGCCAATTTCCTCGAGTCGATAGAGTTGAAAAGGATCGGAGACGATCTTCGGGATCAGAAGAAAATCGGTTAGAGTGAAGAGGAGCTTTAGTATTTGGGACAAAAAGTTCAAGATGACTCTATGGGTATTACAAGCACTAGAAAACAGACCAACTATAAGTCCAGATTAAGGTTACTGGCACTCCTGCATCAAAGTCGTGTGTTTTAGGGAGTCACTTCTGAGACATAAATCACCTATTCTTGGATGAGGGGAGTTTTTTTATTTAGCTCGCCATTGTTGAGGTTCTTCCTCCTCAACCACCGAATAACTACAACAGTGATTTAATTTTGTTTTTTGTATTCGATCTTCAATAATTGTAAGTACAACAACTCAGCCTTAAATAAATATTAGTAAACTATTCAGCTTGTGACATAATTATAAACAAATTCTAATTCGGGACCAAAGTTCTCAAGAAGGCGTGTGTTTCATTCTCTCCTTGCTAGATAATCAGAAAAAATTATACTTCCTGTAGTCACGAGAAATTTATTTATGGATCACTTGATAAAAAATATTTTTTTAGATTACTTGGCAAGTCTCAGTTTTACATTAATTGATTGTAGCGAATAATAATAATAATAATTAATAAACATTATAAATGCAAAACTAAATATTCAGGCAGCAAGTTGTAGAAAGTTATTTAGAAAGTGAGAAATTTTTTACATGAAATCCGTACAGGGACCTGGAGACTGCTTCTGAAATTGGAGAAAATTAATTCGCGACAGCTGATTGAATCGGTATGGACAGATCAATCGGGTGCAGAACGCGAGGTGCGACGGGTGTGGGATTAACAAATTGGATTTGGTAGGGTCTGCGTCGTATATACATGAATAGAGAATAGAGAAATTGAACTACGTTATAGTTATGTCGTAGTGCAATTGATGAAATGTTGATGTGACTATTCAAGCAATTGCAAGTAAACGTTTGTCAGGCGTTAATCCGTCGACGTTCGTACGTGAAGGATTTGTCGATTTTATCCTTCCACGTTTACGTAGCTTCGAAACTGAGTTACTGTCTGTTGATTCAAAGAGAACTAAAGCACGTAGGAAAAATTGGCCACTTTCCTGAATTCTATCTAGACCATAAGAAATTCTTCCAGCAAACACAGGTTACAAATGTTATTTAATGTTCACGTCATAAATTTAAACCCGTTTTTTACCTTAAGTCGTGTTACCATTTCATTTCGTGAATTTCAATTTCAGAAATTGGCTAAGGCTTGATCAAATCAAGACTATTTGAAAAAACCATTCGGTCTAAGCTTCTCAAAACTGTCCCTTTAGTTAAGAAAATATTATAACATTTTGAGGAGCAGAGTGAATGAATCAGGAAAGCCGACGTTGTAGAGTAAATATATTACAGAGTTTGGTAGCACGTGCTTTTGCATACATATACCCTAAATACGTACGTTCAACTGAAACTGTGAAAAAACTTTCCAAAAATATAACGGTGAATACTCACGCGCTGAAAGTTGGAAAAAATTTAAGCTCGCACCTGTTCCCTTTTCTTTCAGGATTACTCTAAAAGCCGCTCGTTATCACACTAATGGCAATCGATATTTTCCCTACAGAGGTAAGCTTCAAAGGCAATGGCATGGACAAAAAGTGAATCTCATTTGAAACCACTTTATTATTTTCCCATTACTCTCAAAATAAAGTACAAATTATGACTTCGAATTCTGTCTCATACATTCAGTTTCATAATTTTAATTGCGGAACTTTTAAAATTTACCTCAAGAATTGACAGTTTACATTTTTAAATGTTGGAAATTGTCGATTTTTTAATCTGCCCTATTGTAACATAATATAATGGAGAGCGATTCAGTCATATTCAAATATTTTTAAAACACCTTTTCCAAACTACTTTAGCAAATCTCTTTGTCAACCCCTTTTTCCAAATGTTGTTTTCAAAACCTTTTTTCACAATTTTTTTCACGAAAGTTTTTTATTTATCTTCTTTTTTAACTCCCTTTTCAACCTTCTTCCCAAACCTCTTTTTGAACCTTCATTTCTTCAAATCCTTCCTGAACCTCCCTTTTTTCCAACCTCCTTCTTTAACATTGACATGTTTAACCCAAGACAGTCACACCTCATGGGAATTACGTAATATTCACATGGGGTGTGTCACACCCTAATGACTTTATAACACAGAAGAATTTCGCAGAATGATTTTAGGAGTATAAAAAAAATTTGTTAAATATTTTAAACCCTTTTCAATCAACTTATAGAAAAATTTAAATGTTGCTTTTTTACAAATAATTTTTTGGTTTACACTTTGGAGAGACTGCTGTTTCCCGTGAATACAAAAGTTTTTATCGGGACTTTAAAAGTTTTAGAGGAATAAATTTGAGCTATAAAATAGGCTGGGGTGTGACACACCCCAAGCGAAATATCGAATTACAGAAATCAGTTGCAGGGCTAGATCTACGTCATACAATAGACAGGTATCTATAAGTGGTGTCCATGCTCTTGCATGTATGGATGCAAACAGCATGTCTATATACGCATGTCCTTTACATCACTCTCCCATGCCTCTTATCAGGATAACTACCCCTCTCCGTCTATTTGAATTCTGCTCTTCAATTGAATCACCCCGATTATCTCATATACCATTTGATTAACAGAGCTGAGAGTGCGAACGGCATGATTTCGGCACGCTGTTTATGACACTCAGCCTACGATCTATTACCATCATCCGTCCTCTGCTTCCAATGGACCCACCCACAATTATTATAATCCACGAAACTCCTTTTGTTAATCACCCAAGTAGAAATTATCAGGCTATGGCCGGACCACTGATGTAAGATTGCGCCCCACAGGGCCTGGCCGTGACAACATGATCAAATCAGGCTGTCAGATCTAAGCCCTGTAGGGCACAGTGTATCATCCAGATTAGGCAATGCCCGATCTAGTTTCTATCGGAACCACATCCGCTATTTCCGCACGGGCAATAGAATGAGGAGTCAAAGTTCAACCTTATTTTTTATATTACAGATATGATGTACTTTTGATAGCTCAAAGGGCCTGAATAGTTTTCCCTACTATTTTCCCATTATTTCCCCATTGTATTTACCCAAGATAGTCGCTTGGGGTGTGTCACAACCCAGCAGCACTCTCTCCAGAGTGTAAACCCGTTGGAATTTTTTTGATGCATCAAAAAACAATACTTTTCCGATTTTTTTTCGGCAATTTTTTAAACATATTTAATATAAACAGGTTTACTCAATTTTTGTATAAGTTGATTGAAAAGGGTTTTAAATATATTGCGAATTATTGTTCTACCCCTAAAATAATTCTGCAAAATTCTGCAGTGTTATGTAGTCATTCGAGTGTAACACAGAAGGAGATTGGAGGGTTTTAAAAGGGTGGAAGAGCAAGTTTAAAAAAAGAGTTTGAATAAAGGAGTTCAAAGTGAAAGGTTCAGAAAGGATTTGAAAAATGAAGTTCGTAAAAAAGATTGTGAAAAAAGGTTTTGAACGGGGTTTGGGAAAAGATTTTCCAAAATCGGCTTTGAAAAAGGGAAGTACTAAAAGAGGTTTGCAAAAGGATTTGAAAAATTAAGTTCGTCAAATAGATTGTGAAAAGAGATTTTGAAAACAGGATTTGGAAAAAGGGGTTAACAAAGAGATTTGCTAAAGAGGTTTGGAAAAGGTGTTTGGTGAAGGAAATTGGCAAAAGGGGTTTGGAAAATCGGTTATTATTAAAAACGTTCCATTTGCGGTATAATGAAAAATTATATAATTCAAAGTGGCAGAAATAATGAAAAGAGCATAGGAGCGTAACGAAATAGGATTAGTCGTAAAAAAGTAGTTAAAGAGGGAAAGAGAGGGATCTGAACTCGTTCATCGAACAAGATGATCCTCTGCATAATTCGATGTGACCGCACCGTAAACTTTTCTAATAAAAGTTACCACAGCAAGACTTTGTCCCCAGTTTTTCTGGTATTACTTTTATCACCCCCAACCCATTTTTATCAATCGTACGCACTATCAAAAGACTTACGATAATGCTTCTGACAATGTCAATAACCTCAGTAAATGTAAGTCAAACAATATTTGCCAATTTCGAAACGCGAATACTGCAAACAATCAAACTGATAGACGAGAAAGAAAAACTTATAAAGTCTCAGAGTCAAGTTCTTTATTCGTTAAGTTAAAGGTGGAGAAGGAAAATACGGAAAATGCGTTGTTATTTCACTATACGAGGAATACTGATAAACTTTTACACTTTTTTATTTTCTAGTATAGAGATAGACTTGTATTTTAGTGCAGTTTGTAGAAAGAGCGAATGCAGCTATACTACCTTAATGAATTTCAATTTTCCACACCAATCCTCATCAGTGCATGATGAGTGATCTTTGTCAAACAAAATCAGTGGAATGTGGCATTGGTTTTGAAATTTTGCATGTATAATCAAACCTTGTGAGCAACAGACGTGACAACGTAATCACGGCTACAATTTCCACAAAATTGTCACGTTGCCTGAACAATCATGGTAATTAGACGAGAGCACGTTCATTACGAAACTCGAATGAAACTAGGGGACCTCAGATTTCAGAGATCTCTACGGTGAACCCTTACACAATCTTCAAATTATATTTAGTAAATGAGGATATCTTGCTTTTGCTGTTCTTCCATTCAGTAGCACAGATTACATTGGAATTTTTGGTAAAATAAAAAATATAGATTACATTTTTTCACGTAAAGGATTCTAGAACATTTGACAAATTTCCGAAATCAGGAGACAAGAGCTCAGGATACATTTTATATTCAACCTGATTCTTTGGAGTTGAAAAGTCATGTTTTCCTATTTTCTCTGCTAGGTGGCAGAAGTTTTTTAACTGCGACAGACAGGACGGTAACAAAAACAGATCCTTGTCCCAAGGGTGCATCCTTGCTGAGGTCAGCTGAGGTCGCCCGAACGTTGCCAGTGATCCACCGTTTCTTCTAGCAATCGCTTTTCCGATAACCCGAAAAACAGCGACGAATCGACGGAAAACGGGTTGAAGAAAGAAAAGAGAAAGAAAGCAGGAAGGGTATAAAGAAACATGGCATTGCAAGGCGAGAGCTTCCGCGGGCGATCCATCAAAATCAGAAGAGCAAAGATCTTCAGACGATGTGATGGTATAACGTACACTTCGCTATTCTTCAAGGTGTCACGTCTGCTCTTTGTTCACTGTTTTATAAACCTCGTCTTTACCTCGGACAAGTCAAATAAGAAAATACTGCTCCTTTTAACGGAAGAAAGATGCCAACCTGCTTGAAAACTACTTCTTGGCTATTCTTTATAAGTAGTCAAGTTTTTTCCACAGCAAATGAGATAATTTTACAGCATCCTGAAACATATTTGTGAAATAGCTAAAGTAATTTGAAGAACTGAGTGTATAAAATTGCTTTTGGACTCCTTTTTCCAACCCCTTTTCACACCCTTTTTGCACTCACCTTTCCAACATTCTTTTCCAAACACCCTTTTCAATTGCCTTTTTAGAAACCCTCTTTTCACAGCTTATTTCCCAAATTCCTTCTTTAACATCCTTTTTTAAGTGACCTTTCGGAACTTTATCCATAATGATCCCTATAATTAATTTTCAAAAAACTGAAACAATTAAAATCTCATAAGGATTTTGCTTATTTCCATCAAATAAACTTTTATATTACTAGCAAATTCCCGAGTTTTTTCCAAACTTTCTTTTTATGTGGAACATACTAAGGCATATAATAAATGACCTCCCCGCTTTTCTCTTTCTTTCTCCCTCTTTTTCCGTCCCAAGCACTTTTTTGCCGCAGTTTCAGCATCCGCTTGGTCAGCAAAAAAAAATAAAAGAGGAAAAATGACAAACGTGTACCGGGCAGCACTCTGAAACTAGAACATGTACGTGGATCTTGCGAAAGACTTTAATCGCGTGGGATAAATACTGCAATTTTGTCGGGTGTAAATATTCGCTGGGTGATAGATTACGCCAGAGGATTTACGACACGTTGATTGAATACAAAGAGGAGGGGGTGGGAATAATGATGAGTCGTTGGATGTGAGTTCAGGGGATGAGATTTCAGTACTAACAAAAAAAGAAAAACCGATCGATTGCTCTAATATTCTAGGAAAAATTATCACAGAAATTAACATTTAATTCAATGTTAACCTTTAAACCGATTTTCATTTTAAATTAGATAAAAACGACTATTAATATAGCATTTCGTTTTAACTTTGGAATACAAACTATATTTTGTAATTTACTGTGTTACTGCCAATTCAGTTGTAAACCACCAAAACGAGTTTTGAAAACAAATATTCAGTTTAGACAACTAGAATAACTCCCCAATGCCAAAATATATTTTTATTTTATTTTTTGTTAAAAAATCTCTTTAACTTTATCTTCAGATGAGTAATAATATTTAACTACATTTTTAGAACTCATAAGAATATTTAACTTTTGTGAATTTAGCAGAGAACCCATTATACAAAGAATGAGAAACTGTTCTTTATAGAGGGTTCAACGCTTTATATATTCCATATGTGATAGAATATACTATAAAAAGATGATAATTGTAGTAACTTTATTTAATGTGTTATACACCATTCTTGTACCAAAGTCCATTGAATTCTTGTGGTGAAGATCGTGTTACTGAATGAAGTGACCATAAAAAGTTATACGGCTGTCATAAAAAAAGATACGCTTAAGGGTGCATAGAAAATATTAATTTACTGATGTCTTTCGTCAAGAGAAGAAGGAGAAAGAATTTTAATCCTTTTTTTTAGTACTTAGATCGCTTCGTTAATAATATTTCAGACAAATTTATATGACCAAAAAAATAGAATTTTGATTCAAATATAGTGCAAATAAAAAATACACGAATGAAATATTTTCTATGCATTCAGTACTTAATATTACACACTACTTGTAGACAAAATGTTCTCTTTCTTTTTTATTTCATCCGCCTCTATTCTGCCATGATTACACTTCACAACACAATGGAATTCACATTCTTTCTTTCATCATGATACAATGAAAAAAAAAAAGAGTTTACTTTTATTCAGCTTCATTTTCCAGACACGAAAGAAAGAAACAATCGTACTCTGATTGATTTATAAACAATAACATTTAACTTTCCAGAAAATTGCATTAAAAGCAAACTTTGATATTACAATAATTGCCTGAGCTTGCGTTGATATTTGCTTCTCTTATATACTGTGAAATTGTTTTTTGAATGAGATTTTCATTATGTGTATTGAATATTTGTGGGCGTTGGCTACTGTCCAAAATTGATAAACAAAATTGGTGGAGATCATTCACATTTTTTTGCGGAAGTGTAATTGGGGCTGAGCCAGATGTATATTGCTATTATAACGACGAAATCTAAATAACACAACACTCTTCATAATTGCAATTTGTCAATATAAAAAAATGATATCACATTCGCATAGAAAATTTATTGAACTTAATAAAAAAACGCAGTAGTTTTAAAGTAGTTTAATTTCTTATTTAAAATACTCACCCCCAAAAGTTTGGGACCAAAACCGAATGAACTGAAAACAATTGCGTGCAAACACCTTAGAGTGAAAAATGACGAAAACAAGGCTCACATCAGATCTTAGGTGGATAACGCAAAAAATTTCTCCAAGTTCATTTACTTAGGAGAGTTACCACGAAGGGGACCATAGTGGGTATAATTAATGAGAGAAAAGTGAGAAAAAGACGTGGGAGCGTATCGAGTTGAATTTTTTGCTCGCTGAATGTGTGGGGATGCCCTGGATAGAGAAAATGAGAGGATTCTTCGACAATTGTCTCACCCCCACGCAGCCGATAAACTCAATTAACCAATAGAGTTAATTGAATGTTCTTACGGATCCACTCGCATTGTCGCTTCCCCTCTTTGCGATAGTAAAACACTTTGACCCGAATTCTCTGATGAAGTGTAATTTAGCCTCATCAAGTGATAGTGCTGCAAAAAAAAAGTGTGAAAAAAAACTTTCACCTCTTTATATATAAAGGTCAAATCTTTAACCCTCGTGAAGCAAAGATTAATGAACGTTATACTTGTTGCTCTGAAGAGTGATGCTGATTAAAATCTAAAAACTTTCGTATCTGCTTGACTTGTCGGTCGAAACATAAAAAAAGTGGTCAAAGAATAATTTTAATTCACAGAAATACACTGGGTTTCGTTTTGTTGCATCTTCTTTGTTTAAGTTCTCAAAATGAGAATTTTATAATCGAAAATTCTTAGACACGGGAATAAGAGAGAAAGTTCCTCCGATTTCCTTGAAACTGCGTATACATTTCCGTATACCATTCCCTTTTACAATTTGAAGAGACATGGTTTATGGGTTTTTTTAATGCCTCGATAATTTACCATAAATAGTGAGCGGTTTCAATCATTGAAAATGAGATTGCCCAAAAAATCTCTTGTTTCGACCAACAACCAAGTAACCGTCTCAGTGACGGTTTTCGTTTTTCCTAGAGCTTTAGAGATTTCCTAGGAGAAGCGGCATTATATAGCGGGCGCAGCAGACGCGAACCAACCACAGAGATTACTAAGTAGGCAGAGAACTTAAAGTAAACAGGCAAAGTTCGAAACGTTTGCACGGACACTGACAAAGTGACAACGTAATTACTGAGTTCTCGCCTTTTCAGCTGTAGAGCGAATAACAATTCTAATGTTCCATACTCAAATGGCTTTTCTCAGACACCTTCCATCTTCTTTGAACTTCCACACATGTCAGGCTGGAAAAGTCATTCTCTTCAGTTTTATCTGAAAAACATTTATATTACCATAATTTTACATTTCATAGTGTTAAAAAAAGAAGCAAGTTAAATTTCAAGTGATTACTATAATAGCGAACTGAATAACTTTCAGGATTTGCTCATTTCCATGAAGTGCTATAGTAAAAGTAATAAGAGAACAACTCGGTAGGAAGCAGAGAGATGGTTTTGCCAATCTAAGTTTTGTAACAAAACTAGATTGGTATGGTCAACCACAAGGAGATTGCGTTTAGAGAGAATGTCCATATGGCTTGTAGAATGATTTCGTCCTATCATTTTCGATTATTAGATACATTTAAATATTCCAGATGCAATGCGTCGTCGAGGCACGCGTTCTATTAATAAATGACGCTTTTTGCGAGAGTCCGGTTAAAAATATAGAAGACGCTTCCTCCATTCCTCTTCTCACTCTCTTGCCTCTCAACCGCGAGAGTATCTTTATAGGAAACCACGAATAGCCCCTAAGTTCCCTGAAACCTTCTCTTCTATGAATATCTTCCCAAGTGAGACGACAACATTTGAGTTCGTAACGGAGGGCACTGCACTCCATCACTAAAAGACCCCTTAAAGTATCTACCTCCACTTTATTCAGCTTACGATTTCAACATATTCTAGCTATTCGAACGCATTGCAATTGAAAATTCAAGGGTTGGTATAAGAACTCTCTTCATAGAGAATCCCACGACGTTTTCTCCTGAATTTTTAAATCCCAATCGAAAAAAACTACATGTAAAACTATATTGTGAATTGTTTTATATATTCTGTTAATGTTCTCTAAATATTCTTTCCTGTAAAATATAGAACATGCACTGCAGTGTGAATAGGTATAATAGTGAATGTGTGCATTGTTTTGCATTTTCAGAATATAAATGAGAATTTATTTCGCCTTATAGAGCACAAGATATGTTGATTGCAAAATGTAGTGCCTCGTTGGAGCTAAAGGTTCGCAGACAATTTTCCGTGAATAGCATACCTGTTTCCGCGCAAATCGGATGACACCCCGGATGGTAGCGTCTTATCTCTTGAAAATTTTTCCAAGGATTTCATCCACCGGAAGAAAAAGATTCCGAAGACGAAAGTCATGCTGAGAGGGACAAACCCGAACCACAAGCGAATAATGACTTTCTTCTCTCCATCTTCAACTCAATTGCAATTTCGCGCTTATCGCTTCTTTTCATTTCATTATGTCCCACAACTTTCTTTGCTCATGACAGTTAGTTAATTCTTACTTTATTAATATTAAAATTCGAGTAAAATGAGACTGATCCAATGAACCTTCAACCTATAAACAATAATATTTAGAAATTTTATCAAAACAATGAATTTTCCAAGGACTTCTATATGCGCGAAAGAACTTTCTTGGTGAACTTATCAATTTGTCACTCAGCATCCGGACTAGATTTTCTAGTCGTATATCACACTTTTATTACTCAGACTGGAGGCTAGTTTACTGTGCCCCGTAATTTCGTGAGTTTGTAAACTCTCGTCGAAAATACTTAAGAAACTATTCCTCTAATTTACATTTCCCATTAAACTTGCCTCCAATTAAAATGTAGTGAAAATGTAAAACCATCGCCTGTTCTTAATGGGATTCTCGTGACGGCGCCTAAGAGGCAACTTATTACCATTTTTCTGGATAAAATGGAAATTGCGTAATTCATCCTATAAGGTATGCCAGTTCTTTATTCAAAATGCTATAAGAAGTCACGTGTGTTAAGAGTATAAGGAAGTCGTAAATCGAAAAGGGATGAATAAAAAATGTCTTTTTTTAATGAAAGTGTGTAACCTACTGTAGTGTTAACGCGTTGCAAATTAAAGGCCTTTAACATGAAATGCGGCCTAAAGTATATAGATATATGGAAGCGTTAAAAGGATTTAATAACGTGAGGAATAAACTAGTTGTGCTAGGAACTCAAAGCGCTTTTACCCTACCTGTACAAAGAGCGAACTTTGTGTAGTAGGAATTTCAACATACACCCCCAGGGTGAATAACCCAGCCTTCAGGGTGAGAAAACATTGGCGAATAGGGTGTGGGATTTTAATGCGCATTGTAAATAATAAATTCACGATCGTACCCTTAGTTGACTTACGAAGAACGCTCTAACAACTGGGACACAAACGAAACAACTTAGTCAATTTTTAATCTGATTTTTATTATTAAATAGATCTGCCATATCTTGTTATCCAAAGTTTCCAAATTTTCTTTTCCTCTTTTCCAGCCCAAGGGAAGCCTCAACCTAATCCTGTTAACAATTTGTGTATAAACATATTGCAAGGGAAAAATGGGAAAATTTATTTCCTATCTTTAAGTAAATTAATTTACCTGCACGCAAATGCATACTAATAATAACGTACAACTCACATAGGCACACCCTCATCCAGAAACACGCAATAGGTGTTTACTGTAGAGATTCCTCTAACAATGAAAATTATGCTAATTGATTAATAAAAGACAATATTTATGAATCTTTTGAAAAGGGCTTTTATAAAACTAGTTCACGGAGAATAATTGATATTAAGACTAGGAGTGGCTTCAATTTCCACAGGCTAGGGAAAAATGATTAAACTTAGATATCTAAATGTTAAATAAAGTGATATTCTTTTAATACTTCTCTTTTCTTTTTTTTTCAGTTACT
>JAUESI010000018.1:10204749-10257738 GCA_032275145.1 Synergus laeviventris | reverse complement strand
GATTAAACTTAGATATCTAAATGTTAAATAAAGTGATATTCTTTTAATACTTCTCTTTTCTTTTTTTTTCAGTTACTCCTTGCTCTCTATAATGGAATTGTTTCAAAATATTTCCATCTCCATAATTCCGAAATTATTACGTAGTAGGTGAGAGAGCATTTAATCTTCCAAATAGTGAACCTCCATGATAATAATTCATCGGCCATTAAGAGTAAGTATGCTATAATCATATTGTATGGTTTATTATATACGTATATATTGCATATGGTGGTATACTTTTTTCTTCTTTGCAAATAGTCGAGCTATGTCTCCTAAAATCACCCCAGAGGAATTAAATGTTTGAATTATCTATTCAGAAATGCGAAAATATGATCCATTAAAAAATGAAAAATAAATTCGAATCGTTTTCTACTTATTTTACGTGCAAGCGTCTTTCCCGAGTTAAGCGTATGCACATTATATGCGCATACTCCGCGTATTTCCATGGGATCGCCTGTGGCGGTCTGACCCAAATTTAGAGTCGTCTTTGTTCTGTTCTTTGTATCGTACAATCAGGCTGCAAAAAGGAACCATACATTGTACTGAAATCCGCGTACCCAATCGCATGTGATTCGCTCTGAGGCTTGTAGCAGGGATGTCCTTTGCAAAAAAAAAAAAGGAAAAGAAAGGCAGCCTCATTTTTCATCAAGACTCGGGAGATGATATCCTCCTTTCTTCTCTCTAGACTGTAGAAAAAAAAATATCCTCTCCCAGGTTCTCGTCGGGTCTGTGAGATTTGTGCAACCATCTTCTTAAATCTTAAAATTCCAGAAAGAGAGAAAACATTTCGCAAATTAAATAACGACCTAAATCTCAAATAGATCTTGCTTCAATCACTTAAGTCATCGTTCATCATATGATTTACACATATTTTCCTTTCCTGCCTGTCTATTTATTGCACCATTTCTGTTCTTTATTATTATCTTTTTCACCTGAAGGGTTTCTTGAACTTTAAGACGCAATGTGAATTCGCATAAGATTCTAACTTTACTTCGTTCTCGTATTGTTAAATTACATCTATAATGGAAACTCTGTTTGCAAAGTTTCATGCACTTTTAGTAGAATTCTCATCCAACAAGAAAGTTCTCTTAATATGATTTAGTTTCTTACATTTCATCAAAACTTTTTCTCTTTCTTATTATCTGCACAAGGACTAATACAATCTTTTGAAGTTCCTGCTTGCGAACTAAGTTCTTCATCTCAAAAACACATAATTTTTTCATAAATTCAATAAGGTGTTATGTTATCTTAATTACTGTACGTTTGAGTATGCTATAGTTTGATGTGAACTGAACGTCGAATGTTAACATGTAGAGCCGACGGAGAAGCAGCAGGAGGCTAATGTTCTACCACTTTGTTTCATAAGCGTCCCCAGAGCACCCATTAGATGGTTGCAAGTTGTATTATCTCTCATGGATGCCTATGGTGATCTTCTCACAAACATTGGCGCGATGAGAAGGATGAGACGCTTCATTCGGTCAATACCATTGTTGCTGACGCTCATACTAGTATTGGTACTCATACTGATACCGTTGGTCGACACTGCAAAGCTTTCATAAACCCTTGTTCAAGCTTTCCAATTCAGCCTTATCAACCATATTTCAAATCATTTTGATTTGGGATATTGTACTACATTACCATATAAATATACCGGCCGCATGAGCTACGGCTGATTTTGTCATGCAACTAAAACAAAAAAAAATGTTTTTCTATTCTCAATCAATGATGGTGCGTTTTTTAGTTTTAATTTGCATAATTTGGTATTCATATTCGCGAGACAATATGCATGTCGCACTATGTAATATTTTGTGACTGCATTTTCCGGTACTAGTTTTTGTTCATCGGATTCGTATGTGCACATGCACAATGCAGAGCTGGCGGTTCATTTTTCGCAATTTTTTAAAACCCCGCGGGCAAAAACGGCTCTTCATAGTCTTCGCTTTGTTAAACTCATGGACATTTTTGGTTAAATGTTTCAATTATTCAATTTCAACTGATTAAAGTAAGGGAACGTTTGCAGCTCAATCTTTCCAAACGAAGAATTATATGTATTCATAACTGTTTTATCACAGTATAGTAGTTTGAAATTCTACTTGCATAGTTGTCAAATATTGAATTGCAATAGAAATCAGACTTACTTCCAGCTGGATGCATTTCGTTGAAAGTTTGACTGGAGAGAAGACCAAGCGTAAAAGCGAAGATTCTATTAACTTTATTGGCGACAGTTTATTGAGGTGGAATGACGAAAAAGTTTTTGTACAAAGACGAATTGAAAGAGGCAACTACTTTGAGAGAGAACATTTTTATCTCTGTCTAGAGAAATATATTACAAGAATATTAAAACTTCATAATGTATTATACGATTTTTTGCGACAAACGTTTTCATCATAGAAATTTTAGCTGATTATTCCATACTATGAAAAGAATAATAAAGTATTTCTACAAAAATTGAATAGACCTAGACAAATATTTACAGAATAAAGTAACTTCGTCAGAGTCTATGGTATCGCTAAAATCAATAGAAATCTTTTCGATTTTTATTTGCAGAAAAATTTTATTCTTCATTCTAGCGGACACTCAAAATTAAAGTATTTTTTCGTGTCGCGATGAAATAAAAACTGGAATTGCTAAATTTTGGTGGAAAATAAAATGTTGACTGATCGGAACTCTATATAAAAAATGCCTAGGCTGCGATAAACCTGATGAGGCATTATCATTTCATTTAATCAATCTGCTTTAACAAAATAGACTATAATACGTCTAGAAAATTCGTATATATATACTATCAACACTTTTCTAACCTTTCCCCTTTTTCCAAACTTCTTTTCTCACCTTCCAAGAAAAGAAAAGAAAAATAAAATCGTTTTTTTTTAAATTATTCCACATGCAAATATATATCAAGTTAATGTCAGTCTTATTAGAAATTTTTTTACTATTTTTTTTTACCACAAAAGCATATTTTTTGTGGAGATTTATGATTTATTACCACCGCCAAGGGGGCATAACACGCTATAATCACGGAATAAATTGTCAAGGGTCTTTGATGAAGCATGATGGACGAACGTTTACCGAACTATCGGTATCGGGATTGTACGATCAAATACGATAATGAAGTGGCTCGTATACTCGCACCACATTTACGTGAGAGTCGATATATGCGTTTCAGCACTCGCGGGATGCATGTGGGTGAAAACAGCAACTCAAATCAAACAGAACGCACGGCACAATGCACCTTCTCGACAATTTCTCTTGGGCAACATATTTTAATCCCGCTTGTTTGAAATCTAATCAGGAATTGCTCAAATCTTCCCGTTCTAGCGTGGCCCTAATCTGGAAAACTAATAAACGCGGCATACAGGGAAAACTGGTCAATACTCCATCAAAGAATTAAAAAAAAAACATTGTGGATTAATTATTTGCAATATTTGAGTACTTAACTATTTAATTTTATATAAATGTTTAAAATTTAGAAATTATATTTTAAAAACTTGTAATTTGAGGTTGCAAAAAAATTGAATTCTTACCTATAAGATTTCGCTTCATTTTTGTTGTTTTTATTTTTATGAAGATGGCTGTAAAAAAATTTACAATGAAAGTTCTGCATCATTGAAGCGGCAAAAAGCGAATGATTTGTAGAATACATTTCGAGGGGGAGATGAGGACATGCTTACTGTTGCTTACATGGAGAGAGGGGGGTTATAAATAGTCTCAAATGTTCTTACGTAATAATTTGACAAGCCTAAAATAAAATAATTGAGCGTGGAAAATATTGGAAATATTTTGATCCAATTTTTATTGAAAATGGAAATCCCAACAACTTTAATGAAAACATAAAATGGTTGCAAACATCAGGCATGAAGAGAAATAAATTAATAAAAGTCGTTTGGTCTTTTTATATAAAATACTAAAAACGAAAAAACCATCAGAATTCGCAAGAAATTTTCTGGATAAAGAAAGCTCAGATCTAATTATTTCTCGTCTCAGACAGTTTTGTGGAGCTCTCAGACGCGTCGAGCTATGGCGAACCTAGTTTATAAAGTGGTTAACTACCCTTCATCAGATATCGCGTCTTCCATTAATGGGATATACAACACAACCTTCGTCATTGACTACTATGTTCTTACAGGCGTGATCGCGAGTCTGGACAAAAAAGTTAATGCTGTGAGTTTCCTGCCCCGACTCTCGTACTTTTCCTCCCTCTCGTTCAATCGTTGCCCTCAGTATCCTGCTCTATCGTCTCTTTATATGTTGGATTTCAACCTGGGCAAATGTAATTTTTCATCCTGCATATTGCCACGTAACTTGATTAATGACTAACGGTTTTGATTTGCTCCAGGCGAAGAGAAAACTGTATTGCTCTCGTGTTTGAAAAAATGGCACTTATTGTTTCCCTCTTGTCCGACAAACCTTTTGCATTGAATTATCTTTTAATATGATTAATATACTGGAAACAAGAACTATGTTTGGATAAAAATCCAGTTATACTTTAAAATCTGTCTTTGCTCATAGCAAAAAGAAAATAAAGTGTACAAGAAGGCTAGAAGTCTTCTTACAATTTAAAAAAATCAGAATGAATCACTCCTTTAAACCGATTATCATTTTTAGTATAAGCTTTTGTTTCACTCTACTTATCCTATACCCTGTCTATATCAATTCACATTCTTGATGTATAAACGGCATTTAATTAACCGTTACCAGCGAACAATCCCCGCATTCAAAGATTATCTTGCAACAGGCTTAGCTGAAAGTTGCCATGGAATTCCTTACAGTGTTTCAGCATAGGGAACACAATCTTGATTACGTGCTTTTGTATAGAAGCTCTTGAACTTCAAATATGATTTTCATCTCCAAAGTTAATTAAAACATTGGTGTTTTCTCAGAACATTGACGTATATCGAATAAATTTTCCTTCTCAAAGAGCCCAGTTATCCTCATAAAAGCAAACAAATGTAATCAATCGATTTTCATAACAATGTAGTTTCATAACAAAGAATCTTAGTAGAGAGCGATAAAGTATTTCATAACTTGTTTTAATTACAAAATTGTTCATTGTAATCCGTCTTTTTTGATACACTGAACATAAATTCCAAACTATTTTTTATATATAATTACAATATATGCTAGCAGTTTTGAGTCCTTTATACCGAAATAATAAATTTTTCTGCTGATCTATGTTCTGTGAACTAAATCAAATAATTTTGTGGTATAAACTAAAGCACTATCGTAATGGTCGATGAAATATAGACTGAACCTTTGTTCGTGGTTGTGGAAAGAACGGAAACCGCGAATGCGAGGTTGTGAATTTGACCATTGATTCGCAAGTGCTTTCGTTTGAATGGAAAATCACAATTTTCCAGCTTGGAAAGCAGGTCGTTTTTCAAGCCCTTAGCAGTTTCCGGTGACTGAATTCACACCCACGCCTGTCGGTTTAATGCTCAGAAAAAGGTCTTCCAATTTTATACCGTTGGCTTACGCCGATATTCAAGCATTCAAAGCAGATCTGCTTAAGCACCTAAGCTGTGCTGGGTATCTTGAATCTCCTTGAGAGGGATTAAAAAAAAGTTCGGGCGAGCTCTTAATCCGGAATCATACAGATAAGAGCAAATAGGGAGATCACAGCTTATCCACCATACAAGAAAATTCGTATCGAATTAAAATAAAAATCCATTGAGTTCTTAATATTATTTTCAGTTCGATATTTTCATTAAAATTATGAAATATTTGGCAACATTTATTTATTTTATTAAAAACCTTGTCGTGTGAGAGTGAGACAAAGAGAGCAAGACTGAGTGAGTGATGGACCGTATAAGGATCTCCTGGCTTCAAAAAATAGTCATCTGGAACGGTCTTTACAGAATGATCCAGATTACTTTTTTTTTAATATAGAAGAGGCGAATTGAAGAAAACAGAATACCGATTCTGGGTTGGTCTCTCGCAAAGAGGAGAGATAATTTATATTTCTCTTTGTATCAGCTCTCGAAACGAATTTTGAAAAAAAAATTTAATATTTTTGATCAAAGAATAATTTTCAAAGCCATGAAACGGATTAAATTCAGGCATGCATATATTATGTGAAAAATATAAATATGAAATAAGTATTGATTTTATTATTTCAAATAATTCAAACTCATATTCTAAACAGCAATATAAAATATTTGTGATAAATAAATACCTAATCAGAAAATACATTCAGTGATATACCTTCCATTGAAATCACGATGCGAGAGAGATTGGTGAATGATGCAAAATTGCTGAATTTTATATATCTATTAAAAAGTAAAAAGCGTGGGAAAAATCGGGTTTGTTTGGTTTTTTGATGCGTAAAAGTCCGGAACTACGGTCTAAAGAGATACATCCATATTTATTCAATTTGGTGCTGCACTGCAGGTGCTACTGCTTGTGGAACAACTCACCCGATGAAAAATTCAGCATTCTATCCACAATCGAGTTTAATCCCCTGTCGTCAATTCGATAGAACAGACAATTATAAAAATACATACTTATTTTAGCAGACGAGAGCATCAATAAAAAGTATTTCGATGTATATTTTCTTGTCACTATATCACTGCTTGTTTGAGCTTGTACAATTAAAATGCGTCAGAAGTTTTGAACTTTGAAAACAACGAAACGCTTTTCCAAATTCTATTTTATCCACAAGTAGAAAAAATGACATTAACTTGGAATATATATCATTTTACATATGGTATATATATAATTTAGTCAGGAGGTCTCTATCATATAATTTTCATTTTTTTACAATTTCCTATTTTCTCATTGTTCCTAAATACTCGCAGCTTCACACGTGTGATGTTTTAAACGTCAACGACTGCAATTAAAACTAATAAATTAATACTGGTATATAACACTTCAGAAAGTAAGTTACAAAATTTGTACTCTGGTAATTGAATTTGACTAAGTAAATTAGTAGCCTTACATTTGACTATTGAATTAATAATTTTTCCAATTTCTACTAAATAAAATACTAAGCCACCTATTACCAAAGTGAATTATTAAGAATAACTTACTAATCTATTTAGTAGTTTTACTTAATAATTGAATTGTTCTTTGAACATCAGTAATGTTAAACTTTTTGGTTAAATAAGTATGTTACTTTTGTCATATTATGTGTCGCTTTTATAGTTTATTTTACAGATTTTACAAGATATCCAAGGATTTCGAAGTACAATGAAGAATTTTCAGTTATGCTATGTAATATTAATGGAGTTAATTAATTTTGAAGTTCTTCATGGAATTTTATTAAAGGTTATTAAAATATTTTGATGCTTTTCAAAGCATATTATAGTATTTTAACATATTTTTAAGAATTATATTTTTTTAAATTCTCGTGGAAATTTAAGATGTTTATAGTAATATTAAGAAATTTTAAGGGGTTTGAAGGTTATGTAAAAGCTTATCGGGGAATTTTTAAAGATTTTGAGATTTTGGCAAATTTTTAAGAGATTGTAATGAACTTCAGATGAATTTAAAGTTCCCTTCGGAATTTTGAACGATTTAAAAAGATTTTTATGACTTACAAATTTTTTCATGGATTTTTATCAAGGAATATAAAAATATTTTTATGATTTTCAAAGGATTTTATGGAATTTTAAGAGGTTTCTAGTAATTTTAAAAAGTTTTCACAGGTTCTAAAGTAATTTAAAGGATTTTTAAGGGATCTTAACAAACTTTAGGTGATTTTAAACTCCCCTGCGGGATTTTAAATGGTTTAAAGAGATTCTTATGATTTATAAAAGATTTTGCAAAATTTTAATAGATCTAAAAATTTTTACTTGGAATTTTATTAAGGGATAATCAAATATTTTTATGATTATCAAAGGATTTGATGGAATTTTAAGATATTTTTAAGAATCATAATAAAATACAAATTTTTTCATCGAATTTTAAGAGTCTAGTAAATTTAAGGAATTTCACGATAGTTTGATAAATGTTAGGGATTTTTAAGCGATTTAAAATAAACATTATTTTAAGCGGTTGATAAAGATTTGTATGACTTTTAAAAGGTTTTGCGAAATTTTAAGAAATTAAAAATTTTTCTCTTGTATTTTAAAAGGTTTCTGGTAATTTTAAGCAATTTCATGAGATTTTAAATTTGCGAAATTTTAAGGGATCTAAAAATTTTAAAGATATATTTTATTGAATAGTGTTACTATTTCATTTAGTAAGAAGTTTAAAAAAAATATAGTTTGTCCTTGTTACCAATGGAATTAGTAACTTTTTACTAATTTATAGTAAACGACTTCGCATCATTTGAATTAGTAATAAACTACGATTAATTAGTAAAATTTACCATAACTAATTCAGATTTAGAGAGTATGGAATCCTTTATCGCTTCACATCTTATCTTGAGATAGATATTTCAGGCAGGAATGGATTTCGATCGAATATAAAATGAAAAAGTTGAAAAAGTTTTGCCACAAATTTGGAACATCAGTAAAATAACTTCTCGCTTCCGCAAACTTACACTATCATGACCCTCAATCATCTCTTTTACTGGGTGGCATTGGCTACCATTATTAGGCCAAACACAGAGTCTCAGAATCAGAGACTCAGCAAGTTTGACCAAGTTTTGGCGCAATGTGCCAAGCGCTCGAGACTTCTCGAGTGGCGGAAGCTAGGGCTCCCTGTTGAACAATTCCTTCAGGAACACTTTAAAAGAGGTGCCTGTGGTTGAAAGATCTTGAAAAGTTCGCCGACTCTCGCGACTTCTGTGCTATTATATTCGTATGCGTGCGTATACGAGCGTACGTACAATGTATTTCCATGCTGTATGCCGAGGGCGGTTCTCAAGACTGTTATAGTGTGTGTGGGTGCAGGTTCTAAAGGTCGAGTCATATTTTAACTCTCGCATTGTACTGACGGGATTGCAAAGAAAATAAATTATCGTTCTCTGGGGATGCCGAGGTTGGCAAGTGGGTAAGCGCGGGCGTGATGTCGCGGTCTACCGACCCTCCGGGAGTTTTGACGATGTTGAGAACTTTTTTAAAGCACCGCTTGTTCAACGTTGGCGCTACTATTTTCGCGCGTCGTCAACGGCAGACGAACGGGCAGAAGTCTGCCAGCAAAAACACCCACTTTTCTTCAAAGTACATCGATCAAGATTTCAAAATTTCTTACTTTACTCCAATTGTCTGATAATTGCAGAGAATGCGTAAAAAATATTTTCAACTCAAAAAATATCGTCGAATTCTTATCGTAGACGAAAAATAATAATTTTTTTAAAGAAATTCTCTCGAATGCTTATCCTCATGTTTTGACTCACGTGTAATTTGGCATCTCTTCAGCAAACGAACAGGATAAATTTCTTAAGTGGACTTTACAAGTGCCGACGCTAATCCGAGCATTTGTCTTTTTCACGAGCGAGCGATAACTCCAATTCGCATACGGTCGTAAGAAAAACGATCCAGGGGAAGAACCAGCGGAAATATCACCGAACGCTGCCTCGGGAACTCTTCCGCGTGAAACTTTCTTGGCCTGGGATAGTGATTTATTTCTGTTTTTTTTCACTCTCAAATTGCTGATTTGAACTGGAACGACGTGACGTCACAGAAGAGGTGTCATATCCTGCCCATAACTTTCATGTTAGTATCGAGCATAAAATGATAATTAAGCTTCGGTGCTCCGGAGTTAACTTCTGCTTTATGTGCGGACCATTAAAGGGATAAAAACTTTTACCGTATCTGTTCAAATAATATAAATTAGACTTTATAACATAAAGCAACATTAAGTAGCATAAACAAAATTTCTGTTTAAATTCACGCGGATTTAAATTGAGAAATTCATTAGGCTTAAAGTAGCAGAAATTTCATATTATTGATAAACATGAATTATATAGTTAAATTTTACTAATTAATAGTAGCTTCTTACTATCATTCAAATGGTGCGAAGTCGTTTAATATAAATTAGTAAAATGTTACTAATCCCATTAGTAACAAAGATAAACTAACTAAATGAATTAGTAACACTATTCAATGAAATGTCTTACAAAATTTTAGACTTAGCAAAATCTTTT
This sequence comes from Synergus laeviventris, assembly GCA_032275145.1. Taxonomy (NCBI): domain Eukaryota; kingdom Metazoa; phylum Arthropoda; class Insecta; order Hymenoptera; family Cynipidae; genus Synergus; species Synergus laeviventris. The sequence continues at coordinate 10,247,669 of JAUESI010000018.1, read as the reverse complement.
AAACGTCAGAGCAATCTTTGTATTTAAAATTTCGCAAAAAATCTTTTATTAAACTTCCGTGACGAACTTTAAAATCACTTAAAGTTAGTTGAAATCTCATAAAAATTTGTCAATTCTCTAAACTTCCTAAAAACCTCATTGCATTTTTTTAAATGTCCCGATAATATTTTCTTAAAATTACTAGAAACCCCTTAAAATTCCATAAAAAAATGTATACATCTCTTAAAATTTCGCCAAATCTGTTAAAAGTCAATAGCAATCTTTGTAAATCTTATGAAATGTCTTAAAATTAGTATAGAAACCCATTAAAATTCCATAAATAAATTTTAGATCTCTTAAAATTTCGAAAATTTGTTTAAAGTCATAAGAGTCTTTAAAAATTGCTTCAAACTCCATGAGGAACTTTAAAATTACCTAATATTCGTTAAAATTTCCTAAAAATTTGTCAAAATCTCTAAAATTCTTAAAAATCCCACCCAAAAATGTTTGATTCATTATAATTCTTAAAAATATCTTAAAATTGCAGGAAACATTCCAAAATGTGACAAAATCCATTAAAATCGCATAGAATAACTGAAAATTCTTTAAATTCCTCTAAAATCTGTTGAATAATAGGACAAAAATAACATAGTTTTTATACAAAAAGTTTTAAATTACTGATGTTCGAAGAAATATTCATTGTAAAAAAAAATTCATAAAAAAATTCAACTAATAAATAGATTAGTAATTTGTTCTTACTAATTCACTTTGGTGACTTACTATTTCATTTATTATATAGAAAGCGGAGAAATGACTAATTTAATAGTCAAATGCTTACTTATTCAGATTGAGAGAGTAAAATTCCAATTTTATTGAGATTTGCAGATAGCTTTGTAGAAATGCACAATGCATATATATTATTGTAAAGAGGAATACCAAATTAAATTCATGTTAGATATGCAGCTAGAGCTTTGCAAAGACATATTTGAAGGAATTTTTTTTCAAACTCGAAAGTGGATGATGAAACTTCAATCGCTTACTCCTCTTAGTAGATTCTATGAGTATGGTAAAAATTAATTAAAATAACGCGACTCCGGCGAGATAATGGTATAATCTCTGGGGGTATGATAAGCACGAAACGATATTACCATGTTACGTGAATATTATTACTTGGTAGGTACTATGTAGGTATAACCCCGCTGAGTTCCGAGTTCTGAAATGCAAACTTCGTTGCAAACGTGATGGGTAATCCGCTCTTCTCGAGGACAACTCTTCTCTCTGCTCTTTGCTCTTGTGATTTTTCTTCTCTGCGATGGTAAACATAACTCTAGAAACGCGCTTCTACTCTTTTATTTACTTTCACACAACAAGAAATTAGAACCTTGGTTTTCGTAATCTGTTCTAGATTTCTGATTCTCTTTAAGGGAACTTAAACATGAATCCTGCAAAGAAATCACGTCCTACAGTGCTTCCTTTCACCAGGATACTTTAAAAAATTAGTCGCCTCTGTTGCCGTGATATCAAAGGAAGTGTCTTACTTCAAAGAGAAATGATACTCGAGGTGCTGTCGCATTCTAGCATAAAATCCCAGAGTCCTTATCCTCATACATTTTATAAAATAATGTGTGTTTGAAATTCTCGTAGAGGAACTTATTTTAAAAACTTGAGACATTTCTATAGGAAATACGATAAATAATAACATTAAACAATAATGTTTGAATACGTTTTCTTCGAGCAGCACTTCCAGAAATGGAATAAAGAATGTACCGAACGGGTTAAACTTTCCAAAGCAAAAAACCTAGTCGACGTTTCAATTGAGCAGTATTTTTCTTTTGCGTAAATGCTGTCAGTTAGACTACCATAGATTTCTTAAAAATGTGGACATTGGGTAAACGTTTTGCTAACGTGGACATTTTCCTGTCGCTTGTTTCCGAGGAACGTATCTATATAGGTAGACTAGTAGAAGGAGAGCTGTGACACGGATAACGTATAAGGAGCGTCGACCTGTGACAAAATGCTCGGGCAAACGAGGCTTCTACTTCGATAGGTCAACGTACAACTCGTCCATGTCGACTGCTTTCGCAAAGTTTCTTTCTCTCAAGGCGGCAGAGACAAAGGTGTGACAGAAAAAAAAGGTTGATATATGACCGAGGGGGGACATCACTTTTCACGAATTGACGCGCAAGTACCCTTGTCCAACAATCTTTACGTAAACATCTGACATGTCCACCTGATTTTTTTTATGGCTTACATTCTCGTATCAATCAAGGATTTTTTCTCAATTCATACCTATTAAGGATGTCAATATAATCTTGAAATAATGAGCGATTAGAAGAAGATGGTGCTACAAAGTACTTAATATGCACAATATTATGCATAATAAGCATATCAAACAATCGGTCTGAGAGAATCTGTTCACTACTGATCTGTTCAGCCAATAACGCCGAATATAACCGATTGTCAATTTAGCAGAATATGCTTGTTACGCAGTTGGTTAATATTTCATAGGATCGCATATCATACAGATCTGGCAAGACTCCCCGAAATCTGTCAAGTACCGTTAATTAATAAGCAGACTGGCCCGATCGATTGTAGGATGTAAACTGCATAATTGAATCACTAGTTTCGTTTGATATATGCATCCAAATTCAGTAGTTCACTATGAACGGAAATGAAGTGATTAGACGACTCATGATAGGAAATACTTGCAACAGTTGGCGCACCAATGGCCATATTGTTCAGGCATCCATGGATCGAATAAACGATACCGTCCTTGACATCAATTTTAATGAGGTTATTTCGGGGAGACTGATCCAACCATTCAAAATGATTTATGATGCGGCGCATCAAGTATAAACGAAACTGATTCCTCTTATAAGCAGACGATACTCGTGGTAGTCGTGGTAAGGCGAAGGAATTGCCTCATCGCTTACTTGGGATTACTCTAATTGCAGGATGTAACTGTTCAGTGAACCATGTAAGTGGTCTCTGAGTTCCTATTACTAACTTTGTTGACGAAACATTTTCTTCATGTCTTTCTTTCTAATAAATCTGCTCATGCATTTAATTTAAACTTTATATATTATTGATATTAATACAATTTGTAATTTGTAGCTTTTAGATTACAATAGTTAATTTGATGAGTATTCTGATTGCACTGAATATCATGCATTGTAGTGACGGGTTATTCTAGCTTCCGGAAGGTATCATTACCTACCATTGCAACAATCCGATACAGGCACCATTTTCAGTGCTCGAGTTTCAGTTCCTCCTTGCCTTTATGTCGAGCATCAGTTCTCCCTTCGGAATCACAGTCGCCACCTAGAGGCTCATTGGTTTTCGTCTCTAATGTTTAGTAGTGAATATGCAAGACTAATTTATGTTCTATATCTTGAACGCAGTTTATCTGGCCTGAATCTCTTGACCATGTATTTTGGTATAGTTTGTACTGTGTTTTTTTGTTTAGTTTTTGTACAACTTTTTCATCCGACTGTAAGCATTTATACTTTTTTTATCCGGAAAAGCCAATTTATTCTACCATTCGCTTATTAATTTTTTTTTGTCAGTCTACTTGCATATAATTATAATTAAATCTAAAAGCAAAATGTATTATCAAAACTGCAGCAACGTATATAATTAAAAATTTAATGTAATTACATCATAAATAATAATAAGTACACAAACGTAATGTAATTATGTTCTTTTTCATTTTTGCATTATAGTCATGCGCGAACCCACGGTTGAGCTATAGGGGCGCTCTCCCCCCCCCCCACAAAGGTTCTTGAACTGCAAATTTAACTTTAACTCATGTCTTTGACTTGAATCTTGTTTTCCTATTATTTATGCCATAAAAAGGAAGAAAGCATGAGCTCCTGGGGCTCATAGCGAAGTCGTTAGTTTTTTGACGGTATTTTTAGTGCGTAGACATTGTCGAATGCCCCCCCCCCCCACAAAATGCAAGATTTTTTAATCTCACATATGAAAAATAATGCAATCCTTTTCCCATGTTTTATTACGATATTATGTTTCAACTTTTCATTTTTAATTATAAAAAAACTTGCACCAATTTTATACATTTATTTCAAATAAACTTTCTTTTGAAATACAACTTTTTCGATCGGAATAACTTTATAACGACATATAAATGTAACTCTCTTAAAAAGTCGGTAAAGCTAATTGATGACGAGGGTCATAAGAATTTTTTACAGTTTTTTGTTTCCGGATAGAGGTATAAATTCGCTATAGTTTCGAAACCTATAAACGGTGCATGATAAAGGATGAAAAAGGGCGTAAGATTCCGAGCTGCTATGGGTTGGAAACCGTCATTAATGTAGTAAACCTGCTCTCGAAGTGCAATGCACGATTTCATTACCCGGAACTTCATTGCGTCTATGCGTGGATACCGACATTATGTTTACGAATAGACGTGAAATCCTAGTACACGCTCAATAGTTACATGCAGCCGTTACCTAGAATCTCTATTAACTAATGAAAATTCGTAATATCATATTACCTGATGATGGAACTGCCACAGTCTGTGCTTATTGTCGTAACTTTACTGGAAAGCGTAATGTTTTTTGCTGTACGCATCTTAAACACTTCCCTACGAAAACAAATTAAATTAGCGCCACCTGATGTTACTGAACAAAATTTTACTATAATAATTCACTAATAAATAATTAGTAATTCAAAATTTCTGTTTAAGGTTTCTTCACCCCGATGATGCGAATATACAGTGATAACTAAACCAGCGTGGTAAGTTGTTAAAAAGTATTGTATACATTAAAACCATCAAAAGTGTATCTGGTTCATCTGTCAAATTTTAAATGCACCAAGAGAAAGATTTTACATGACTTCCGCATTTTGATTCGTCGAAACAGATATAATTTAATTTACTGTACTTCTCGATATCATATATGATAACCGGAACTTCTCTATACAGCTTTAAGTCTTTTTTTATTACTTTTGGAAAAGAATTCCATTTTCCATTAAATTTTAACCAGGGTTGAAATCAACAATTTTGAGAACTGAGAACTGTAAAGGCAAATCTCGACAACTCTATCAAGAACATCAATCTTCTTTTCTTTTGAAAAATTGGGTTTGACAGCATCTCCAATAAATTTCCTATGCCTGCAGGGGCCGTAAAATGAGACTGATAGGTGCGGATTGCGGACGGGACCGTAGAAACTGAGAAGGATCGTACTGATTACCATCATATTAGGTTTTCGATTAGACTTCTTCCCTTCTTTCACTGCCTTCACTCCTTCAGTTCTTACGAACTTTCCTGAACACCCGCGGAGTTCTACCTCAAATTACTTGAATATGAAACTATCTTGTAAAAATGTCTTCTTTAACTTACCCCTTTCTTTGTTGCCTATTACAAGTCAGGCTCCGAGCGGTTATTTCTGGATAAATCTGCTCATGTTTCTAGTAAGTAAAGAATATCATTAACAGCTTTACCTTCCCTCGAGGAAAGTTTTAATAAAGTCTATTTCATTGTGTAGGTTGTGCAATGTTTCTCTTTTTTTTTTTAATTCTGGATTCCCTCCAGCTTTTTTCTCTCGAGCCTAGTCAGAGCGTGGGAATTTAATGAATTCCGTCGTTAAGGGTTTGCACTTTATATTATGAAGTCGTGTTATGCCTCGGTGATTAGTTGGATCCACGCCAGATGTGGTAGAACGAAGAAAAATGTGCTGTTTCGCGACTCCTATTGGGTAATAGACTGGAAAATGAATAATTGATCATAACCAGGTCTCTACAACCTAATAATAATTAATTATTAATCATCCCTCTTCTGATTTCTACAAGGCGCATTTTTCCATATTTTTAAAACTTCAGGAATAGTTGACGAAACAGTGCGCCCAACAGGGCCCAAGCGTGGCAAGATCAATAAACCAGATTGCCAGGTCTGGACTCGATCAGGGCCATAAATTTCTGCAGAGGTTGCTTGCCTTTTCTCAAGTTTTTTTGTTTTTTTTATATAGCACAACTTTTCTCACTTCATACTAACACTTCTCGTGGCTTTTTACTCCACCAAAGCCTTGAAAGTATCTTCAAAGGAGCTCCCAGGATAGGTATACTTGCACCGAGTAGAATCTACTCTCCAGTAAGCAACTCTCGAAAAGATACTGCATATGAGCCGTGAATATTTAATGTCCACTACGCTATACCATATGTTATATGAAAAGTGAAATATCGGCGAAATGACATGGCTTACTCGTAGTGAACGCTTGGGATTATCTAAAAGCTTTACATTATTTTTACATGGAGCCTGGATCAATTTTCTTATAGCCGAGATTACTGAGCTTACTTTACATGACTTTCCACCACAACCCCAATTGTATTCTGGAATCTTCCGCTTTTTACGGATCAACAAGTTTCACTTTACTTTGACGACCATCGGGGCTCTACAGAATTTTGTTTTACATGAATAAATTATTATTTGCATTATGGAAAATAGAATAGAAAGTCTACTTCTTCTTTGGACCAGAGCTATATTACACATCAGATAAAACTCAACTTCATCTTCGGGGTAACTCGTAAAATATTTGTTCTCCACTTTTTATATTTTGCTATTTGATTCTCGACCTCACATAATTTATCTTAAACGAGGTCTGTACTAGATTTCCAGCAGTCAACCCCTTGCGAGTTTGCCGTAGGCGAAAAGCACCAAGTGAGAAAATGACGAGGGTAGAAGACCGGTTTTCCAGCAGCCATGTGTATATAGACGGTATAGGAGTTTAGCAAAGATCAGCGAGGGAGCATTTTTTAACGACGAAGCGACAAGTTTGCCTCCCATTTTTCTGCACCCCCGTCGAGTGTCTTTTGTGTCGCGTGAGCAGATTTTGCTTGTAGTAAGTACGTCGCCAGAAGCAAGATCGTATAATCCAGACGTCTCAATATACTACTAACTTATGATTCGGAAAATCCTTTTAGTCTGCAGTTTGGGCTTATCCTCTTTAATCCTCCTTTCAAAGCAGGAAGCATAAAGTCGCAATAAAGTGATACTAAAAGGCGCTACAGTTAGGAAAGAATAAGTTCCAAAGACTCATCTAGATGTATCGTTTTATGAGAATAAATACGCGAAACGATGATTGCTGTTTCGCAATGTAATGTCTACCGCTCTCTCTAAGCATTTGCGTTTAATGTGGACTGTTCTTCTAATAGAGATATAAAAGTTATCCCTGTACTCAAGCTGTTAATAAAAAAAGTGTAATAAGAAAAGCAATAGAGAAAACAACTGCATCAAATTTTCAAAACTTCAAATAAGATTGTAGTATACCATTAATTGCTTATTTCAAAGTAAACTTTGGACTTTAAAATGCCTCAGTTAGCTTGGTTGCGATGTGCTGCAAATGTATGAGGGATTTGAAACCCGTCTTCATCAGGGTTGAAAGCAGATAATTTGGGAAGCGTAAGAACCCGCATCATGCTCAGCAAAAATATCCTTATTTTATACTGAGGAAAACTTAATACTTCCTAATTAGAGAACCACAGGCACAGAAAATTAAAACTATATTTTGTAAATACAGCTAGTTTTATTTGCTAATTATGCTTTTGAAATCTATCTTATTATGTTTACACCTCAAATTGTATTTGTGCAGTATATATACTTGCATTCGAGAAATTAATTATAGGTCTAAACTAACATTTACGCTCCGTGTTAACTTTACTTCTCAAAGGTCCTTCAGCTTTGTAAAGTTACATATTTGCTGCCCTCTTGACATTAATTAACTTTTTTCACTTCCCTTCAATGTTAGCGGAGAAATAGTACCATTAGTTCTAGAGATTTAAATGAAGTTCCGCAGCAATTTTCAGTCAACCATAACAGATTGCTAGTACAAGTAATTGCAAGCAAAATACAATATTTAACAAGTAGCAAAGACCAGTTTCAGTCAGCCACAAGAGATGTCAAGTAGTTAACGTTATCTTCATCCAGACATACGTAATTGACGAAGTAGTATATGTCATTTTATGTCAGACATAATGGATTTCGAGTAGTATAAGTAAATATGAGTACACGAGGCCATTTTCGACACAATTTTATTTACACTAAAACATTCTAGTTAATTCTAATGAATGAAATTTGTGTACAAACATGTTATGAAATGAAAACAAGGCAGCTATGCTAATCACTGTAAGTAACTGTTGTTCTAGTATGAATGTGGATTTCAGCTTCCTGAAATGATCTATTTTCTCCCTCCTTCGTTCTCTCATATTTCCTATCTTCCTTCCTTCTTCCTTACATCGGTCCTGCCTTACTCTTCCCATGACAGAAATTGCACCCCAGTGTTAAGCAGCCTCGAACAAACCGGAGCGACAAGACCCTTCCGTAATAATCGCACTCGATTCCACTAAGCAACCGAGCGTCACCTCACCAGAATGTAATCTCTGCTACGAAGACATAACGATTAGTCCAAGCTGATTATGATGCGCATTGCGCATCTTACTATGGAAACATAACGTCGTAATAACGTCTTCCTTGAAATTTCATTTCAGAATCATAATTATATAAGGTTTATAATATTCCAGATTAAATTGTCTGCAGATAATTCGAAATTATGACTTTATTATGATTCAAGTAATTATGTGCATAACATAAAAGTTCTACTCACTCCACTATCGGAAAAATTTGGAGTATATTGGATTGTAGAGTAAAGTATTTTATTCTTTATTTCAAATATGATTTTCTAAGTTATTTTTCTATTTTTCGAAGAGTTTCATTCACATAGTTTTCCCTTCTTTTCGATTCTAGTTGGATTTACTCAGCGGTAACTGAATTTCAAACTATTGACAAGGTATGTAGACAGAAATGTCATGTATCGAAAAATTCACCGTGTATCCAGAGGACATAAACTCATGTAACGATACGTGACTTTCTGGTTTGCCGACCTCCGAATAACCCATCGGGTCGTGTCAGCATTCTCTCTTTTGCAACGAGATTTTTTTTCCCCCACTTGCATTATGCTACCAATCCCGATATCGCTCGAACTTTCATAATTTACAGCTACCAGATCAGAAATGTCGATTTTATCCATATTTGATAAGTAGAATTATTTAATGTCGTTCGTCTGCTACTCAATTATTCTTATAGATCTTACTTTTCAATTCAATTTTAGTTGTATGTAATTGGTTTAGCAATTTTTAAATTCCAACGCAAATATTTACAGCGATTTTCTAGCAGGATTCTAATTTAATAGAGACTTTAGTATTGCGATTATTCGTACTTTTATTCACTCAAACGCAGAGCAAACACTTCCTAAACTAAATCCGAATATACTCGATAAGTAGAGAAATCGATATCGTGCATTTGAGCAGACACCCTTCCACTCGCATCCTCTGACAATAGTCTGCTTTAGCCACTTGTTCTTCCTCTTCGTCTACTCCATGCCTTACTTCTTTACCTGGCAATTGTACTCAAGCCAAACCTAGGCAATATTTTTCTTAAAAGTACTGAACCACTTGGCCTCCTCTATACAACCAGAGCTTATTCTTTGTTACAGAAAAATCTTGAAACGAACTGCGCTCTTATTTTCAACAGCCCTCAGCACCATCTAGTATTCTTTTTTACTCTCACACACATGATTCTCCAAATTGAACTCGATTACGCGGGTTCTTTATAATGCTTTTCAACCAGTCCCATTCCGAAACATGCTCACACATATACTATTAAAAAAACAAAAATACCACTGAAACAATACTCATAACACGAAAAAAACTCAAACAACCTGTTAAGCGTGAATATCCATTTTCCTCCGTGAAACAGTTCACGTAATACAAAAAATACAATACATAACACAAAGTCAAACAAAAAAATCACCAAAAAGTATATTATAAATGTTTCGTTTTTTTAAAAACTAAATTCTTTAAAATTCATCAGATCAGGCCCTAGAGGGCCCTGATTATATATAGACTATATAAAAGATTTTTCCAAGCATCTACTATTTGTAACTGGAGCAAAATTTTCAGTGCTTTTGACGATATTTTCAGAAAATATTTTCAGAAAATATTTTCAATGAAAGGCGAAAGCAATATGGAGCAATTGACGAGTATCGGTTTTCAAGTTATAAGGAGACGAAAGTTGTTCAAAATAAATAGGATATACAAGTATTCGTAAATTTAAAAAATAGGCAAAAACAGAATTGCGAATTTTCTATGGATATGTACGGCAATATAAGGAACGTATTCCATTGATAGAAGCCGTTGAGCGAGAGCACTTCTGGTGATGCACGGCTTCACTCGCCGCTGATGCGCCACATTTGTTTTCCGTCAGCCGATTGGCTTCGAAATGAAACCCTGTGCACCAGTGTTATGCTTCTCGGAGAAATAACGGATGAGGGATGCTTAATTAAAAATAAAGGGTTCTCTTGTAGAATCAGTGCGAAGACACAGTAGATTCCTAGTTATTTTTCGTTCGCGAAAAAAGACTCCCTACTTTCAACCAATTACCAGAAAAACTATATTTATATTTTTGTTTTCTCATTTGTTGATCACTATTTAATTTTAAAAGGCTCTTTAAAAAAATTTATTGGTATTTAGCCAATCTCACTGAAATACCTTTTTCCAAACTAATTAATATATTATTATTAATTGAGTATTGAAGACTTATGGTATAAATGAAAAGGAAATTTTTCAAAATTACAAATAACCATAACTTCCATGCAAGGAATATTTCTTTTACTTAGATAACTTTGAAATTTTACAAAAATGTAATGACTACAAAGCTTCCTCTATGAGGAAGGAATAACATTTTTATAACAGAGGCTCGGAAAACAGCAGTTTTATCTCCACTCCAAAGACAAGAAATTTAATTTCATACCTGTTAAAAAAAATATCAAGTGAGCTACAGGAGAGAGTAAAAGTGTATTGACTTCCATTTCTGTTTAGTTTTGGTTTACAACTTTTTAATTGGATAGGAATATAGAGAACTAAATTCATCATTATAAAGGGAAATATAATGGTTGACAAGATCGAGACTAGTACACATATAAGAGGATACTTGAGAAAGTATGTATGTATATATAACAGACGCTGGCTGCAAAAGCAGTAGTTCGTCGTGGGATTCCTCTTGTCTGAATTAGGTGGACGAAAGCCGGGCGCAATATGTCCCTCGTGTCCGAATGCTCCCTTCCGGTAGTAGAACCGAATGTCCCAATTTGGTACATCCTCGACGAGTCCAGACGTACGTTGGAACGTGATTTGAATATTTTGTCCCAGTCTCGAAATGCCTTAGCTCTTTGGCAAACAACAAACTTGCTAGTAATCGATTCACTCATATATATATGGTATATATATGTGTGTATAAAGAAAATACATATGTGTTGCACCCTTAAAAAACTGTATATACTGTGCAAGTTGATATAGACGTCAGCCAGAGAGAAATCGATTCTTCAGATCGGATCATGTTTATAATGCCATCCTTTTATGAATTTTCCAGAGCGATTTTGGTTTAGAATTTTCTTATTGGAGATGTCTGTATTTGCAAGATCTCCAGAGAAGAAAGAAGTATCCCCGAATCAAAAGACGTATGGCATTAAAGCAATACACTTGCTTTGACTTTGAAGAAAAAGACGAAGCGCGAAAACCTCATTTTTACAAAGCTATTCGAAACTAAGAGCATTTTAAACTTTTACGATGAAGCAAGAATCTGGAGATTGCCATTCCAGCACCCTAAAATCGGCAGGAAATCGACTTCGTACAGCGTACGTTAGAAAGCTTTTCTAGAACGTAAGTTTCCTTCCAGTAAAGATCAAGAGGGTGATTTCTAAGAATCGCTAGTAATAAAGTTCAAATCTAGGCTCGTAACTCGCAGCCTCCTTTTTATAAAGACACAGTTTGCATATATGGCCTGCGTGAAAAAAAGAATTACATGTCACATTTCTGGATTTATTCAGCGTTTACGGCCTCAGTCTGCGAAGTTTCGAATGACAAGGTTGTATTCATAACCTAGAAGAAGTAGCTATAAAAGAACAAAACTTTCATCCGGTCGTATTTTGTGAATTCTGTGAATTTTCAAATGCCATTGATTCAATACCGGCACCGAAAATCGAATTGAAAAAAAAATTGTCAGATAATAATCAGCATAAAAATCCTATATATACGTCGGGTTTTGGAAAGAGAGATAAATGCAGCATAATTATTCGGAAGCACGACATAGTTGGACCTTAAATATTCGGTATACCTCCCACCCTATTCCCTCTTCTCTTCCTCTTAGGCTTTATTTGTTTTAGAATAAAAGTAGAGAATGGTCAGTGCAAAATTCACAGGATTCCTGGCACGCTGGCCATAAATGAATTTAAGGGGTCGTGTCGATGTCTACCATTAATAACCGCTGGTTCTCTACTTCCGGATTGTTCATAATAGTTATCGATCACTGGAACGGACGTGTGGAACATTGGATAAAATGGTCTTTGGTTTCCAGTTGCACGGACAATGGCACTGCGATTATGGGGTAAGCCTCAGCTAATTGAAAAATAATATCGCTGATAAATCCTCGTATACCTTTAGCGAAAAGTTCAATGAAACTGAAAATGCAATCAACAGCAGTAGAGCTTTCCGGCTGTTAATAATACGATTGTTGATTATCTACTAGTGAATTCTTTTCTGGGTTATTATCACGCAATGAAAACGGACTAGAAATTTGTTGATAAAAAATTATTTTAAAATGTGGGCAGAGATAAATGAATAAATGAAGTTAGGCGATCAGTTTTGTTGAAAAAATCGACCTAATTCATAAATTCAGGAGAAAATTGGTGAAGGTTCTTTTTATCTTCTCTGCAGATAGTAGGATGTAAGGAGTGCATGGAAAACCAAGTTTTCCTAGTTCCTATTCTCGTTACTTTCATTTCCTCCAGTGCTTTAAAACAGCAAACGTTCTTTATTTATGACGTTCCTAGATCGTAACTAGAAACGGCTTTAACGTGATTCTCGCAGAAAGCGTAAAGTGAGAAACACTTCGTAAGTACGTGGTGCGATTTTAGCGCTCACAACAGATACTCATCCTGTTAGTAACAACCGTACGTACCTAGGCAGACGCGTCTCTGGAGTGCATCTATCTTGTCGGCTAGCAGAACTTTCGTCACGTCCGACTACTTACTCGTTTGGGAAGCTCGCACTGCGACAATTAATCGACAATGTGATTCCTCTTAATTCCCAAGTATCCTGGCTCTACTGAAACGCCAAGTTTCTCACGTGCATGAATGATTGGATCGAAGTTGAAAGTTCGCAATGCTTCCAAAATGATTCTGTTATTTATCATCACACCAATCGCAATCAAGCAACCCATATCTAGTAAAAGAAGAAACACCCTCTGAATCTCTTTCTAATTTGAACTTTTCGTGCAAAACAAATAAGAAGAAACTGTGAGGAAAGGTTTCATTTCTAGAGAAACGGCGCTCACGTAGTATTTGTTTCTTTAATGTCAACAAAATTCGCTTCCATGCCACCTGGAGGATTTCCTTTTCTTCTTCTTTTCGTTCGCTCGTTTTTTAATCTTAATCGGCTAGTCACGCCCGACCTGGAAGTAAGAGTCTTGACATTCCACTTAGCAAGCGAATATAATAAAAATTAATATTATTTCGAGTTTTAGCAGGGTCATAAAGGAATTAAAGTTGGTGTTTTGGACGTGATACTCTAGCGTTGAGGTTTCTCAAGAAAAATATCTTGGAAAACGGTCACCAACGAGAAACAGCGAGTAGACTTTTTCTCATCTAGTCACAACTACAGTCTAGCTTTGACATTGCGGCAATGAAGAGATAGCTAGCACGAGGTGCACGGCAATTCTATAGTGTACTAGTAAAAAGTATGACGACCTGGCTCTCTCGAGCAAATCTACGATGACTTTTTTCATACCCTTGCGCTTTATTTTCTCAGATCGTGTTGGCTTGGGGAATAACCGTGAGAAAAAGTTCATTTTTACGGATGGAATTTCATACTTTTAATAATGTAGACTTACTGTAATACACGAGAAAGTCGGAAAATAAATATGAGCATACAATTTTCATAAGATTCAGAGAAAAGTACGATCAAGTTGTACATTTTCTTTGTACATCTTGCAAATGATTACAGATTATTGAAAAGTACACATTTGTTAAAGGAAGAACAATTTTTCTCAGGTTTCTTCAAATCCAATTATTTTATTTAAATTGTCTATCGTCGATGTTTCCAATTAAGTCTTACCTTCCTCTTTGTATCATCCCTTTTCACTTTCATGTTTCTAAAATGAAAAAAGTGAATAGCAATTACAGTTCCCCGCTTCGGCATTGTTCGTAGTACATATCGTTTTATAAGATAATATCTTGCTTTATGTATCACTGTAATTTCATTGACTATATGGAAATTTTATTCAACCTGAGAGCTCTACGAGAACAATATTAGTTTTCAAGTTTCCAAGTTTACTGAAGTTACGATCAATTTTGTAATTTAATAAATTTACTCAAACGTCGATTGGTCTGCTTATCTTTTGAAAAACTTCTTCATTTTATTGTAGAAATGTTACTGTGTAAATATTAATTCAATTCTAAGAAACTCGTTTTTTACTTTTAACTATAAAAATGTATGTTTTATAGGAAATATTCAAATAAAAATTGTTTTTATGTGTATAAGTTAAGTTTTATTTGCATTAAAACCGAAAACTCCATCATAAATCGTGATTTAAGAAAATATTAAATCTTCCGCGTCTTAAATCTTGATAGGTCTGCTTAGGAGCATTTGCATTTCAACCACAGATATAAACTGTATATAAACTCACATTTCAAGGCAGATGCAGACACTTTCCACGCTTTCCCAGAAAACATTTCTTTCTCAACTGCTTGCCTTTTCATCTTCCATGTAAGTGTACGAACGAGTATCACATAATGAAACTGGTTGCCTTGGTTACATTCATATACTTGCTACTAATGGATTCTCCAGAAACTCAAATCCTGAGGAGGCTTCCAAGTAAAATGTGGTGAAAATTTAATGCATTTCACAATGATATTTAATCTGTCTTGGTACATTCACAATTAATAAGGCACAAGTGAATATCCTAAAAATATCTCATGAGACATTCCGTTTAAAAAAGCTCGCAAATGAGAATGTGGTAAAAAATACCAAATGTGAAAAGAAAATAGTAGAAGCGAGAGGATAATTGCACCATAAACAAGCCTCATAAAAAATCGATGTAATTGAATTTAATTAGGGGAGACCAAATTGAAATAGTAGGTTCGAAAAAAAACCCTAAACTTTCATGTGCACCATCGAAAGGACCAATGAATTTGGCATTGATAAACTCGCGCCACCGCATAAAAGGTGTTTTTATTCAGCAGAGAATAACTTCAACATACATGGACATCATTCACGTTTTTAGTAGACAATTCGCAATGGATCTGTGAAAAGAATTAAATAAAATGAAGTGAGAATGACAGGGGGCTTCAATAGACAAAGAAATGTGAGGGTGTGATTGAGGCTGGAAAAAGGAAGCCTAAATGTTTGTTTGGATCAAATAAATTGTTTTCGAATGACAAATATTTTTCTTAGTGTACGATAAACGAGTATTATATTAAATCTAATTAATTCTGGATTTATGTAGCTTTTCCCTAGACAAGAGCAAAAATCATAAGTGAAGAATAATTTTATGTGCATTTTACTTTGATACTTTAACTGCTTTCATGTTTACGGACGTTAGACTTCAAGTATGGCAAATAGATATAGAATTCGTGCGAGGATGTCGGAAGGAATAATCGATAAATTCATTTAAGCATCCGAAGCGGGTCATGAAGATCAAAAGCACATCCTTTGTACGTACCTTTCTCTTCCAAGAAAACCGATATCCGGGAATCGATATACAAGAAGCCATCAATTTCTATATATATACTGTGCTGTTACATCTTGCGGAACCAAGAATATTATATAAGGATTGTAAAGACATTTAACATAGTCATTGCCATAGAAAGAACAGAAGAGAAATTTTGTTTCGGGTATCTTTCAAGTAGTTTTAGGTAGTATTTAACCACCTGATTTTAATTTTTGTTGCAGGTAATATTTACCCTGAATTTGGATAACAATAACTCTAAATTTCATTATTTTATGTTTCAGACGGGAAGGATAATTCAAGTGAACGGATAATACACCTTCGGATGTAATGATACGATGATGCAAGATTCGCAACAAAGGAGAAGACATTTGTGCTCTCCAAGTTGGTGGAGTATCAAAGTACTGATACTGGCCATCACATGTCCTTATTTCTTCATCTCAATAGTCACCAGCCAGTTGGCAGAATGTCCTCCTTCCGAAACGATTCCTGGATGTCCATGTTATAATTTTGAGGATGGTCTCTTTCTTGAATGCGCAGGAGCCACGGAGGAAACAATCATATCGACATTACAAGGAGTGATGAACACCGCAGGTAAGACTCTCATAATAATTTTTGAATTCCTGGGATAAAATGGGATTGTTCTCCTTTCCAGGAGAGGGAACCGTCCTTCAATCCTTAAGAGTGTACGAGCTAGATAAGACTATCGAAGAGTTGAAGGAGGGTTGCTTTATACCAGGCTCACAAATCAGGCATCTCGAAATTTCTCACTCCTCTCTTCGAGATGTGAGTGAAACCGCGTTCCTAAACTTGAAAGATAGCTTGGAATCTCTGGGACTAGTCGCAGGACGACTGCCGCACGTGCCTCAGAAGGCCTTAGCTAATCTTCATAAGCTTGCTGCATTGGATCTTGAAGCAAACCTGATCCAGGATCTTTCCTCCTACTGCTTTTTTGGCCTCAAGCTGATTAAATTGACCCTCAAAGGCAATCAAATATCGAAAATCTCGGAATACGCCTTCGCCGGCCTCGAGGACAGTCTCAGTGATCTTGATATGGCGGAAAATAAATTGAAACTCTTCCCAATAGCGCCTTTGAGGAAACTGCAACATCTAGATTCTCTGAGGCTCGCTTGGAATGAGATATCAGAACTTCCAAATGATGGACACTCAGTACTCAGTTCCTTGCTGATCCTTGATCTGAGTAGCAACGATTTTGAAAAATTAACCGAGGATTGTTTCCAACCTTGTCCCTTCTTGGAGACCCTCTCTTTGTATTACAATTCTATTGAGACCGTTCATAAGGATGCGTTTATCTCTCTCAAGGATCTCGAGTCCATCGATCTGAGTCATAACAAGATCGTATTTCTGGATGTTTCTACATTCAGAAGAAATGGACGCCTTCGAACAATTGAACTCAGTCACAACCACATCCACTACATCGGCGGAGTTTTTGCCAAACTTCCAGAACTCCGGGAGCTTTATCTCGCTGAAAATAATATTTTGGAAATACCTGGAGAAGCTTTTGCAGGTAGCATTGCTCTTGAAGTGGTCTACCTTCAACAAAATGCGATCAGACGAATCGATGGCAGAGGCCTCACTACATTGACTCAACTATCCCAATTACATTTGAGCAACAACTACATCGAGAAAGTCCCTAAGGAATTTTTCTCTCAATGTAAGAATCTCTCCTCGCTATTTCTCGATGGAAATAAAATCCGGGAACTCCAACCAGACACCTTTGTGAAATTGCATCAGCTTCGCGAACTACGCATTCAAGACAATCAAATTACGGAAGTGAAAAAAGGAGTCTTTTCGCCACTTCCTGCGCTGCTGGAGCTGCATCTGCAGAAGAATACAATTAGAAATATAGAGACAGGTGCATTTAGCTCATTGAAAAGCCTTCAGCATGTGAACCTTCAAGGTAACCAGCTTTCGGCTTTAGGAGACGTTTTCCAATTTTCAGCCTCTGATTCCTCTGCTGGTGGAAGTTCCCTCCTTTCTATTCAGCTAGACAGTAATGGCCTCCAGAGCTTGCACAATGATACTTTAAAAGGTCAAGCATCTGTACAGATTATGTGGCTTGGCCACAATAAGTTGACGCATTTACAAGCTCCATTGTTTCGAGACCTATTTCTGGTGGAGCGATTATATTTAACCAACAACTCGATATCGACGATAGAAGATGCAGCCTTTCAACCTATGCGAGCACTGAAAATTCTTGAACTCAGTGTGAACAAACTCACCCACGTGACATCTAAAATGTTTTCCGAGTTGCATGAATTGGAAGAATTGTATCTACAGGACAATGGTCTCAGGCAGTTAGATCCCTACGCACTAACTGCTCTTAAAAAGCTGAAAATTCTAGACTTAGCGAACAATCATCTCACCGTTCTCGAAGTCGAAATGTTCCAATCTGGTTTACCAATTAAAACCCTAAATCTAAGAAATTGTTCAATAATAACCATCGAGAATGGTGCTTTTAGGGATCTCTCGAGTCTGAACGAACTCAAGTTGGAAGACAATCATCTCACAGCTGCTGCCTTGCGTCGTCTTCAGATTTCCAGACTTCAGATACTGGCGGCATCAGGCAACAACTTTAGTCAAATTATGGAGCAAAGTCTAACCGGACTTCCTTCTCTCCAAGACTTGTTTTTTGACGATGCCCAGATACATCAAATGCCCGAGAAAATATTCATTCTAAATAGAAACTTAGCACATCTGCATTTGACGCGCAATTTGTTGCGTACTCTTCCTCCAGACATCTTCAACGGACTCCAATCTCTTCGAGAAATTCGACTGGACCAAAATCGATTTTCGGATATACCTTATTCCGCCCTCTCGAAAGCAGTGAACCTCGAAATTCTCACTCTCTCTCACAACGCGATAGTCACTGTGGATGTAGCAAGTTTTACAAGACAGAAGTACCTAAGGGAACTGGATTTGAGTTACAATAAAATAGAGTCCATGTCTGGATTTGCGATGGCAAATCTCTCTCGCTTGTTAACAGTCGATTTAAGCAATAATAATCTAAATGCCCTACCTGCAAATTTTTTCACCCATTCAAACTTATTAAGAAGGGTGGATCTTTCAGAAAACAAATTTCGGCAGATCCCAGCAGTTGCGTTATCTGGGCAAAATTTGCCGGGACTTGCTTGGCTGAATTTGACAAGGAATCCTCTAAACCAAATACATGATTTACCTTTAGAAGCGACGTATCCGATTTTGCAGGAAATTCATATATCATGTACGAATTTGAGTATTGTTACCTCACAAGACTTTGAAGCCTTTCCTGCCCTGATTCACCTCTACTTAAGACAAAATAGTATTCTGAGAGTATCACCGGGAGCGTTTCGAAGTCTTCCTAACTTATTGACCTTGCACTTGGGGCTAAATAGCTTGGAGAATTTACCAACGGAACGACTCCAGGGTTTGGAACACCTTCGCATTCTGAATTTGACACACAATCGAATAAAGGAGGTAGAAGAGTTCCCAGCAGACCTCAAATCCCTTCAAATTCTCGATCTCTCTTATAATCAAATCACCATCGTTGGGAAGCTCACCTTCAGGAATTTAATCAGCCTTGTTGAGCTGCACCTCTATGGGAATTGGATTAATGCGATATCCAGTGAAGCATTCAGGCCTTTGAAGAAACTTCGCCTGCTCGATCTAAGTAGGAATTACTTAGAAAATCTACCTCTCAACGCCTTCCGACCTTTGGAGACGCAGATTCGAAGTCTCCGTGCTGAAGGTAACTTGAAAAATATACTAAGAAGAACATACTAACTTTTATTATAGATAAGGATGTGGGAACAGTAGTTGGGAAAAGGGATTTGGAAAAGGGATTCGTAAAGGGGGTGAAGTTTTAGGACAAGAGATTTGAAGAGGGATTTGATAAAAGCATGTTGAAAAAAAAGATTGGAAAAGTGAGATTAAAAAGGGTTTTGGAAAAATTTGAAAAAGGAGGTAAAAAATAGGAAGGAAAGATAGATGTGAAAAGAGCTTTGAAATGAGAATGGAAAATGTTGAAGATGGAATTTACGTAATTATGCAGCATAAATACAATTTCACCAACATAATTAAATTAGTAAATTCAGTAAAGTTTAAATTGGAAACTATATCTTGCATAAAGAAATCAGTTCATTCAAATCTAGACAAACTTCTCAGTGCAAAAAAGTTATTAATTTGTAATTCAATACACCTTCATCGTAAAAGTGGTTTAAAGATAACGAGTTTTTTAATTACATATTTTTCTCACAAACTCAATTGATTTTTAAAGTTTTTAATTAGGGCGTGACTAAATTAAAACAAAATTTGCAGGAAATTAATATTAAATCTCCGTCAGGGAAAATTGTTTGCTATTCAGTTCCTGTATACTAATGAGGCTCAGGTGTGCCTGAAAATATTTATTTCTGTTCCTTTTCAATTAGAAAATCCTTTACACTGCAGCTGCGACTCCCAAGAACTTTGGGAGTGGCTGCGTGATCATCAGAAGATGGTAGGTGGCGTCGGTCGAGGTCAAGATGGAAAAAGTGGAGTAGGAGTCACTAATATGGAGGGTGGTCATCTAAGATGCGAGCAACCACCAGAACTTCGGGGACTTGTTTTTCTTGACCTGGATCCTAATGCCTTCTGTTCCTCTCCTCTTGTTCTAAAGCTCGCCATTCAAGATATTCAGCCCTTCTCAGTTCTTGTCTCTTGGCAAAGCAGAAATCATTCTGGTCTTCATGGATATCAAGTCGCCTATCATGCACTTGAAAATGTTGACGAAGTGAGTATTAATTTATGAGTACAATAATTAAATATTTATATGACATAAGAAACCATTTAGATCCAATGTGCGGTTTGATAATATGTAATACAAGTAATTCCTATCTCAAATTCCAATATCGGTTTCTATATCGGTTGCCACACCAGTGTCTCAAAATTATTCATAATCTGCTTAATGCCCTGCAGATGTTGACTTACTTCGAAAGCATATGGCCAAAAGTTTCTAAAATCAAACTGATACCTTGTCTATGAAACCAAACTTGAAACTTAGATACGAACTAAAGCTGAACCTCTCTCGGTTAACAGGTCCGTGGGAAGTTACTGGACCCGAAGGCACGCTCAGTAAGGCTCACCAAGCTGGCTTCAGACACGCGCTATTTGATCTGCGTCCTTGGCATGGGTAGTTGGGGAACCCCCATCCCTGAGGATATTAATTCCTGGCAATGGAATGCCTCTCAAGATGACGTGATCGAGAGTCCAGCGATGCCAGTGATGGTCAACTCCCCCATGAGCAGATGCACAGAAGTCAGAACCTTGGAATCCCCCAGTTCAATAGTTGGAGAAGGGTCCTTAGGGGATAGGAGTAGTCTAGCCAACATCCTGACTCGAAGACTGGGACTAATCGTTGGCAGCTGTATGGGATTTGTTGTCTTCGTGTTGCTGATAACCATCCTCGGCTACTTAAAGATGAAGAAACAGAGAGCTACTGCTAAAAGGGAACAACCCTTGGCTCCGAACCCTCCAGAGTACTTGTCTTACAGGCACTTTTCACTCCAAGGTGGTGATCGCACTGATAACGCATGTCCTAGTTTCATCAGCAATATTGGCAACACCGCTCTAAATTCGTAGCACAAGGCCATTGATTCTTGTCCTTTAAAGGACGAGCAAATAATAGAAATGAAGAACATTACACATTCTGGAATCTTCACTTGATCAGAAGACTTCTAGGTGTAACAGCTACAAGACTGAATCTAGCCAAGATCATCGAATTGATGTCTCTTATCACCTTCCGAGTCGGACTCAAAATGAAGGTAGGCTGATCCAGTGCCAAGTGATAATCTCCTGATTATTTGATACAATCAAAATTCAAGGGTCAGGAGGATCAAGAGGATCAAAGCTGTGTTCGGTACCTTACAAGGCGTAACACGGTCAAGATTCTTGTAGATTCAATTTTTATTCTATTTAATTCGACTAAAGAAAAGTTTATCTGACAAATTATTACTTTTCGAGTTGTTTCTGAACACTGATGAAAACATAGAAAGTGAACAAAAAAAGTCCTGTATATTGAAGAGCATCGAAATGTACCGTGAAGTAGAAAAACCAAAACACACTCTAAATAATGAAATCCGTTGAGTGAAACAATCGAGCAACGATGAGATGACCTCTCGTGTATTAATCTCACGCGAAGACTGATTTTTTAACAAACCTTTTTTAGTTTGACCTTTTCGAGATCGCTGGTGTAATATAGATCGTAGTTGACGTGTTTAAATAATTATCATGATGAAGACTAAGAATTGAAGAAGTGCAGTTAAACACAGTGACGTTGATAGTTCTGCGAAACAATATTACTCTTTCGTATCGATAGCTTATCAATCGACATTACGGTAATTAAAAGTTTGTGTGTACTCGACAAATCAGTGATTTGAGAGAAACGAGTACCTTCGAGAACTCGGCGATTATTCGAGATAAACGAAAAACGGACTATCGAAGTTATGTGTGATTCCTGCCAAAATTTTTAAGTAAACTTCGAACTGCCGATGCAATGCATTTCGAAGGAAGAAGAATTGTACATAGATAGATGAAATATATATATACATATAGCATTCTAAAACATCTGTCTTCATTTTTCTAAAGTTTTTTATCTCCATCTCGACAAAAATATCTCGATGACTGGAAATCGATATATACAGTAAGTTTTTTTTTAATATTTCTATTTTTTTATGATGAAAATAATGAATACAGTGTTATTAAGTTCTTGGTCAAACAATACCTCTTCTTCTTGCACACTTACTCGCTACGATAGTTATAATGGGGTGGGCTTTATTAATAGTTGCAGTTAGAAACTGCTGTCGGTTTTCAGAGAACAACGGAAGGGTTAAACAGTAACTAGAGGTACTTCAGAGAACTACCAACTACGACTGTTATTTATAAGGCGCTTCTGGAGCAAGATCTGGGGATCTAGTTTAAGTATCTTCGCTGATAAATCACTCGCCCTCTCTTCATTAACTTGCAATGTTTGTTTCACTGAAAATCTCACCAACGAGCAAACATAGCCTGAGGACTGAAAACCTTGGTAATTAGGAAAACAAGAGAGCAAACAAATAAAACTGTGTAAACTTGCAAAGAATAAAAAGAAAATAGAGTCGTAGGCTACTCAAAGTGAAGTGAAAAATGTTTGTGATCTTCCAAGTTCGCATGAGAATTTCCAGCGTTCCTAACAGCTAATTCCACCCGATTAAGTTGAGCATTTAATTGCTAAATAGCAGAAACAGCGTCTGCTGCCGCGCGTCTAGACACTTACGAGTTACGCCCCTGTGGCACGCGACGGAAGTCGCATTCGCAGTTAGACGGAACTCTCAGAATTAATTACAGCTTTTAATTGCAGCGACTTGCTCTCTTTTGTGTTACAAAGTATAAAAATTAGCAATATAACTTTTAAAAACTGAAGAGTTAGAAAATTTTAATTACTAAATAATTTTCAAATTACATTTTGTGTTTCTGTTTTCGTTCAAGAGGGACTTAAAAACTTGGAAAATATTTTTGTAAAAAGATGAATTCCTATTAAAATAAAGGATAAACCTGTATAATATATTTTTTGCACTAAAATTTCAATTGCAGAGAGAGAGGATAGGGAAAAGCTTAAACCACTATTCCAAGGTGAGGTAGAGGGACTTTTATCGTTGTCTACTAGAGTCTTAGGAAAAATCTTCGCACGACAAAAGAAGACGAGATGATAGAAGTCGTTTTAAAAGCCGGGCGTGTCGTAATCTAGTTTCGAATGATTCCATTTTCTCGGCGCAATCCTCTGGGGACAAGTAAAGTGATTCGGAATCGAAAGCCACAAAGAAGAAGCACGAGTTTTCCGCATGAAGGAGGATCTAGTATAAGGTCTTACGACAGACGATATCCAAGAAAAGCCTTGGGATATAACTAAAGCTTTTTTAAAGGTTCATATTGGTGAAAAGGCAATTTTAAAATAATTTTAAATCGATTCTGGTAGATTCCTCGTAGAAACCAAGCACATCGGAATTTCAGTGGTGACGATGCTTACGTAAAAAATATGAGCAGAGAAACCCGGTTTGAAGGCTTGAATAGGATAAAATTTTTTATTTAAGATTCTAACGTAAAAGCAGGGATAATTCTATTAATTTTAATTCACTCTAATTCCTTCCGAAATTCAAAATATAATTTATGTATTTAAAAAAATTATTTATCTTAATGAAATAAATTGTCAGTTGCTTCTTTCTAATATACTATTTCTGATATACCAGAGTAAGACACCAAATTTTTTAGGAAATTTTCTGAAATTATTGTGTAAGTTAAAAAATCTTTGCACAAATTATAAATGAATATCAAATATAGATTGAAATGAAATTGAATTGAGAAATCAGGAACGCGAATGCGAATTTAATGCGAGACACGTTGGTTTCATAAATAAAATACGCGTACAGTGGACAAATGTGAATTTTCCAAATAGTGAATAATTATTATTTATTCGCAGCCAGTGGGCAGCGAAATATGGTAGGTACGATGAGCACAAGCAGAAATTTTCCAATGTACAGTCCTACGATTAATATATTGGCTGCGTTGGAAATTTAGCCCGATGCTCTGATAACGCGTAACGGCAAGGACTAATAGTGCGGTTTAGATAAAGGTGGTTTGACGCTTTTACAATAACTCCATTATACGCTCTTGTAATTAATCGCCGTTCTGTGCGGCTAGATCGTATATTCTCGCAAATGTACATTTTACATGAATGGGTATTCCAATAGAAAATTTCACGATAATTTCTGTTTCGTATTGTTCCTAAAATCAACGGTTATGTCTGTAGTTTATCTAAATTGTTTGTCTGCTATCCATTTAATTAAAGATTTCAATATTTAAATTTAAAGTTGATCAATTTCAATTATTTGGTTTCATAAAAAAGTAGTCATTTTATCAAATTAATTGTATAATAAAATTATACCGCCAGAGAAATTCATTTCTGAGCTCTGTTCATCAATTTAAAATGATTACATGAGTAAATTGATAAATTGAATTAAAATTACAATTTCAACACTGCTGATGCAAAAAACAATAAGTATTCGTGATATCCAATTTTGTGCAGTGGTCTAAAAAAAGACATTGGTACTATTTAGAAATTTAGAAAGGTTCACAATAAAAAGTATGGAAATATTTTTAAACTTGACTGTAAATAAATCAGTTCCAGAGTATTTTACAATTTTAGTTTCAGGATCATTTGTGATTATAGAATTCAATTAAGTAAAAAAGTATCGCGTGCTGCATTTTTTAATTAATTTTCATGTGGACCTACAGAAAATATGGTTCAATAGAAGGATTACAATATATCGATGATTTTCGTTGAAATTTAAATCCAATCATATTTCGAGTGTCAGAGCCTCTAACTTAATTAGAATATGTATACGTTCAATTGAATTGCTTTGTCATCACGAATAAATGGAGTGTGACAGTTAACACTTACCTACAATCGAGTTTATGAATTCTAAATTTCGTAATTAAAAAACATTGAAGTTATAAAAGATTTGGCATTTAAAATTGCGCAATTTATTAGAACAATTTGGGTTTACATATAAACGAAGAACGGAAAGGTATATTGCAGAAAGGTCTTTCTGAATGGGAAGTAACTAATCAAATTACCCCTCAATGTATTCACCCTCTAGTAAATTCGAGTTGGCAAGGGGAATAATAAACAGATTTCTCGAGGGAGATAGCACCTCTACTGGATCTGCTTTTTGTGTCCTTCTCCTCCCCTAATTTGTACACTTCCCGTAATTTATGACGAAAAAATGTTTTATACCATCGCCGTGACTGCTGATATATATTTTCTGCCATTAAAAATCTGCCGCATTATTTTACCGACAGCGAAATATCACAAACTGTGAAACTGGAGTCTGAACTTCTTATGAAAGAAGACTGTGATTTAATTAACGCAACTATCAAGTAAATATCCTCAAACTAATTAGTAAATTCCAAGACTTGTTTCATTCTCTAAATTACAAAAATTATGTTGACCTATAAAAAATATTTCGTTATTTTTTTCAAAAAGATGAATCTGAAACTTAAAATATTTTGTCACACCCCCTAATTGGAAAGGGGTAGTCAAGGATTTTCACACATACGAGAAATACCTAACTCTACTTCAGAGTCGACGTCGGAAGTACATAGTGAGGCTTCCCTGTCTCATTTCCGCAGTTCAAGTAAACTGATTTAACGTTCTACGCTACTGCACTAGTAGCATTTTGAGAATTTAATTCCATGTCATTAAAGGAAAAAGGATTTTCTCTGAAGTCAACTTTATAAACAAAACAAAAAGAGTCCTAATGAAAGAAAAAAATATTCGCACACTGCAGATTCGAGATCGTCATAAAAGGGTGGAAAATATTTAAATACTTTGTCGCACTCCCTAACTCCTCTCCAATTATATTATATAATTACATATGGTATAAAAAAAATTGTTTTATAAATCCAGATAATATTATCAAGCTTTATCTTCCCACCGAGCATGAATTGCCAAATCTTGTTACATTTTACCCATCAATAGAACCCAGTAAAGCACTCTGAGAGTTTTAGCTGGCCAAAAGCGAGAATGGAAATTCGCTCGGAAATATCCGCATAGAGGAGAGACCATCCCCTCATCCTTTCGTTATATGGCGACTGTAAATATTCAGTCAGGTTGTGAAATCTCAAACCCTTTTCTGCTCGGAAAGGCACCTGTGTTACGTACTTTGATACACTCCTACCTTTTTCAGTCATGCGTGGAATCTGTGGTGTCAGCTAGCATTGCATAGTCGACATATTTATTCAAGACATTTCCAGTAGAATGTAACGAATCAAATTTCCTCTGTGGACTATTCGTTTGACAGTCAACATGAGCCAACAAACCTCTTCTCGTGTTGCCAGTGGAAATTGAACCGATGAAAATTTTAGGTAAATAGAGAACTTACTTCTTAGAAAATTTAGGAAATTTAATACATCGGAAATGAAGTTTTTAGGGAAAAACCGAATATGGAAAAAATAATGGATCACATCCCTTCCTCTCATGGGGTTTCCTAACCGTGAATCATTTTCATAGCCCTGATGGTAATGATTGCGAACTGTCACCTGCGCTGGTGGATTTGCGCGGATTTAACGAAAGTCACGTTTCAGAAAAACTGACTACCGACAAACGGTTAATCATTGGTTGACTGGGCAATGTCACAGCCAAAAAGATTTATGATGAATCGATTGGCTGATTCGAAAATAGAAAATGTAGAGCAGTCGCTTAGTCGTTTTCATCACCTGTGGATGATGGGATTATTGACGAGAAGACCGAAGCTATTGGGATAATATGAAAGGGAAAGGAAATCAATTTTCCACCAATCAACTAGCTTCCGCCTCTTGGATCAGTGTGTGCAATACACAACCAGCAAAGCATCACTTTTTCAATCAGCAATTAGTTTACACACATATTTCTTATTTCATACGTATTCCATTTCTAGATATAAGATATTAGGAAATTTCTTTAATCTTGCTTAAAAGATTGATGGGCATAAAAACATAACAATATTAAAATTTCGAGCTGTGTAGCTTATACAAATGGGATCTTTACATTAAGCCCTTGCAGGAAACACTATATTGAAGATACTCGTGTAGGCGAAGATAAACTGTGAGAAAAGTAAGACTGATCATCCGTTTTCTTTACTTAAGTCTGTCGCATCATGAAAGGATGGTGGTTGGTTTACAATATACGTTGAGCCTAAGGTCAGAGAACACATCGATCTTTTATCGACAGTTCTCTACTCAGACTGACACTTTGGTGTGTACTATGAACGCAGATTCGTAGGTATCCTCTTAAAAATATTAGTCAACAATTTAAGTTAGTCAATTTTAGATCCTCAGAACCATAAGGATGACTATTTTATTTTTTAAATATTATTACTTACCATCAATTCTAATAATATACTTTAAGATAATTACAACGGGGTTCATTACCAATTGGTACTAAACTAAACTAGCAATTGAATTTCTAATAACAAATTTAGAACCCTCCGATGAATGGGTTTAATTTTCTCGATATTATGTGGCGAAAATAACGTCTATTCGGAGAAGTAATTAGCGTGAATTCATATGTGAATTGCAATGATCTCGTCCCAAAACCAATATTCATTATATTAATATTCCAAATACAAGAGACATGCTCATTGCTCACATATGCTAACTTTAAATCGAAGGATAAAAATATTGAAGTTAGATGAATTAATTTAGTTCTGAATTACATTTCGACATTTTAGGAAACAGTTAACAGAGACATCCAAATGCCATATATCTGTAACTGAAAATTGTTTTGAAATTCTATCGAATTTCAAGTCTCCCATTCGCTGAAAGGGAAGCTCCCGCTTTACTCATTATGGCAATCAGAGAACCGCATGTCAATGTTTCAATTTACATACGTGTTAACTCTGTTTTGTGCACAAATGGGCACTATATAGGCCAAAGAGTATTTCGGCAATTTAGCTTTGTAACATCTGATTATTTCACATTACCAAATGCACAGTACTTCTGGTGCCCATAACCAATTCATAATTTAATCAGATTATAAATTCATTATACAGATTCATAGAATGTGTACATGAGGCACGCACTTTGCAAATTAACCGAGGAAAAGAGAACTCAACGAGAATTCAACAGCAATGTGGAACACCAATAATAATTAAAAGGGCTGAAGTTATAGACTACAATATAGCTCTCAAATTTTTTACCAGAAAAGCAAATATGAAACGTGAAAATATTTTGCCAGATTCCCAACTATAAGTAGAAAGGAGCAGGGATTATGGCATAATACATTTTATCTCCATTAAGTAACTCAAGCGAAATAATCTAATTACAACTTTATAAATATCATCGTAACTACAACTTTTATTTTGTGTTAATTATTATTTGAACTCAACTTGGCAGCGAATTTCAGTTTCTAATAGGTTAATTTTTATAAAGAAATTAGTTTCAATTACGTAAACTCGAAACGAAACAGGTCGGGTGGTTTGTTTGATCCAAACAACATAGGCGAACCACGAGTGCACCGGACAGGATGTAGAAGTATATGTAGCAAAATTTTCAAAGTGCATCATTCATATTCATGATGCTTATTTTCTTTAAATAGACGCAGAGTAAACATCCACACATGAATAGATTTTATTGAATTAAATCGAGTGGAATGTTGCGAAAGAAAAAACAAAAACTTGTAATAGACTGTTACTTATTCTCTATACTGATAAATTGTTTCTTGCCTATGTACCTCACATTAAAAACGAGTTGCGAAGGTCGAAGGTCGAAGTGTAACCGAAGCATTAGAAATGAAGGACCAATGGAACATTTCGATTTCCATATAGTCGGAAAACAAATACTCAAAGTGTCATATTTCCCTTTTGTACACTGCGAGAAAAATGGTTTGAGTTTACCCCTGGTATTCACCATTGAAAAGGAAATGAGGGCGAGGGTGGATTCGAGATGTGGCTACCATTACGTGCGAATCAAATTCCAAAACATGTTTATCGAAGTCACTTGATATGCATTTACTGATGTATTAGATTAGAACCTCGACTATAAAATGCATTTCATCAATATATAGGTCTATAAAAATGGAGTACAAAAGAAATAAAATAGCCAAAGGGAGTTGGCGAAGCATAAAAAAGCCCTTTTCTTGAAGATCGTATAACGACCCACAAGCGCATTAGACGTCAGCAACATGCCAATCGTAAATTAAACAAAGTCGCTATGTTAGAACATTTTAAAAAGACGTAAAGTTACCTACGTATAGAAATTCTCGTGCCAATCGAAGTGAATCTCCACAAATCGGAGATAAATTCACAGGAAGTAATTTCCTGGAGTCACGGCTTGGTCGCATAATGGCGACAATACGTATTAAACCTTAAAATACAACCACTGCCTTGAATCTCTCCGTCCTTTGTACTGTTACGACGAAACTTGGTGAAACAGACTTAATTCACGCTCTCTTCTCCCATAGAAAATTTCCTACTGGTACGTCCTGTGCAGAAATTGACCCCTTTAGCTCTATTTTAAATAATGTAATAAAACTGAAATATTGTTAATAATGAAACAGGGCATTGAACAGTTTTATACGTCAAACCCAAACATCAAGTAAAAATAGAGAATTTACATTTTTTTGTTTTAAAATTTCTTTTAAATCCTTTGAAATTTTTCAGTATTATTAAAAATTCTTTGAACAGATTTAAAAAAATTTTTCTGAAGACTTAAAAGAAATTAAAAAACATATTAAGTTCTCTCTAAATATTTCAATGAAAATTCAAGAGATTTATCAGATTTCAAAGAATCTAGAAATATTTTTTGTTTTGAAATTACTTGAGAATCTCGAAATTCTTTAAATTGTCTTGACATTTTTTAAATGCAAATATATTTTCGATTTCCGAAAATTAATAAGTTAAGTAATGAAATATTAGAAATATATAATTAATGCTGATGGGGTATTGACCAGTTTTTCCCATCAGGACCACACTAGAACCGAATTTCTAGACGGGGTATGCAAACAACTGTAAAATATAAGAGAAGAATTTATTTCAAAAGCTTCGATTCATAATATTGTATTCTGAAAAATTATAAAATAAAGAAGTCGAATTTACATATTATTTTCTGCTGAAAAAACTCCACTTGCATGTAGCGCACATTTGTTTTCAAAGATGGTTCGAGTTTCACGTACTGTACATATAGACATAATCCTATATTACACAATGCAAGCTAGTGATATACGGAGAGGTTCTACACTTCCCTGGACATTCTTTACTCCCATCTCATGGGACCCCCCCCCTCCCAACTCTATTTTTGTATGCGGCGATCGGATAATACCCACAGGAAGGTTTATATGCGAATTTCGTTCTGCTGCAAGTCTCGCGAGGCGATCTCACTATACCGCTTTTCTGTCTTCAGCATCCTTGCAGTATAATTTATTATGGAAGTTAGACGACACCAAAAGTTACACATATTACTGAAAAATCGCTGCATTTAAGAGTAATCACCTGAAAACCTTCATCTTCTAATAATTGTTTAATAAATCTTTTCAAATAAAAGTTTATTATTTGAGCCAAACAAATATTTCTTTGAATTAAACTAAGTTTGTTTGATTCAAACAAACTTTTCCAAAATAGAACAATTTATGTGACGAAATCATAATACTTTGAGTGTTTATTAAACTAAATAAAAATTCTGACATTGAAGATATAAAAAATGAAATTGAACATCAATATCCTATGGTAAGACCTTAAAAGCATCAAACTGATGTGAAGAACCAATAAAGAAAACGCTGCAGTATTTTTCAATGTCGTCGTATACTTTCTTGGTGCTCTAGTGTCTCGTGTTCCAGTTTTGACGCGACTTACGATGTGAAATTTGTAGCTGAACTATTTGAGTGCGAGGAATGCCTTCACGTTTCCCGGTCTCTTGAATCTTCCACCTTGATTTGCACCCTCACGGGTTTCTCTCAAACGCATTCCGTTCCGAGTGTACATAGATATGGTATGTACTAAACTGATTCGAACGTAGGTATAGATTGTTATAGCATTAGCCTGTTTAATTAGAATTTCAAATGTGCTCGTAATCAAACGTGACGATGATGTGTCAAGTAAATTCTTTCTTCTACTTTCGTAATTTATATCTATTTTTTCAATTTAGGAATAATTTTCAAAGCCAAAACATCCATGAACAATGTAAAAGGCATTACTGCTTATGTCACGTTAAATAAATTTTCAATTTATATCCTCTACTTTCCCTCGTTATAATTCAACGTGTCCCTCTATGTTCAATTACATTCCTGAATAACATTTTCTGAACAATTTCATCATTTTAATTATTATATTATGTATAATAATTAATATGACGATATTGTCAAACTATAATTTGTCAACTGTTTAAATTATATATAATTTATACAACTTTTCCTTTGTAATATACTAAGGGATGCTTTAATAGGTTGGAAAGCGATACTGCAGAGAATATCAGAGGGCCTAATGAAGTAATCATATTACATATGTAGCCTGTCGTATTAGTTCCTACATTGTATAAGCAAATTTATCAGGAATTTTATTGTGCTCGTTGCAGCCACACAATGATTAAAAAAACGATAATGTGAATATGAAAATTAAGTTAAGGAGGGCGAATGTGAACTTGAATCGCTGAGTAATGCAACATATTACTTAAGCTTCTAATTAAACGGTCTGAGGATTTGCCGCGCAGTGCGAAAACTCAGAGGAATTCCAAAAAATCCCACATCGTGCTGCAACTCGTTAGCTCTAGTATTTAAAAAAATCTCGCACAGTAACATGAAATAAAGAAAATCCATTATTTTAGATTTAACAGTTAATGCGACATTCCTAAAAATCGGATTACTGTAATTATTTCAATTTCTTGTCATTGTCATTTTCATCATATAGTTCTTCAGCATTTTTAGCAAATGGTAGATCATTTTCGTAAGTAAATTAAATTTCCGTTCTCTTGTGTACTTGTCGTTGTCCGATTTCCGTGCTTTGTATGCCAGTCGTCGTCTGATTGCAACCAGAGCCGATCCACTTGTGCTCGGACGATCAAAGCACCTGCTATCCTGATCAACTGCAACTACTATTGTGAACATCAATACAAAGCTCACGGCTCACGGATTTCGTTCTCTGTGCTCTGCCAACATGCTACTCGAAACCCATTCACCAAAAATGCACAACTCCCGAAAATGGTAAACAACATTCACATTGACATAGTAGGAACCACCATGAAGCTCTTCACACGAAACTCAATATTTGCATCCACAAAAAAGGTTTTTTTTTACCTATTAAAGTCTCTATGTCAAATAAAAATTGTACATTGGTGTGCTTTCAAATATATTTGAAACAAGCTTTGATACATTTTTAAAAAGATTTGTGAACGCGTATTAAACTCTTTTCTCAGCGAGTAACTTTAATTAATGTGAGCAAAAGTATTAGGAATTCCGTGCAATTCCAAGACGTATTTTTTTATTTGTATTTAAGGACCCTCTGAGTTAATCTCACTGCCATGTCTTCGGAGAATAATGTTCTGTAATTCTTCAGTGCGAATTAACTGCAATAAAAGGGAGAGAATAAGGTAAAACTCTAGGCCCATAAAACCTGATCTGGTTC
This sequence comes from Synergus laeviventris, assembly GCA_032275145.1. Classification (NCBI taxonomy): domain Eukaryota; kingdom Metazoa; phylum Arthropoda; class Insecta; order Hymenoptera; family Cynipidae; genus Synergus; species Synergus laeviventris. Next base: position 10,214,741 of record JAUESI010000018.1, on the reverse strand, counting down.
TTCCCCTGGTTTAGAAGACGAAAGCCAGCTGCTAATATCTATATTAACAACGTATCTATTATAAAAATGGTTCGCTATACTACTTTATTTAACTTTATTTCCAAATGCCTGACTAAACATAGGTCTGCACTACTTTCAAACAAAATTCTGACTGAACATTGGCCTGTACTACTCACACAAGTTTTCTGTTTATAGTGATTATACCTGCGTGAGTAGTACATTTTTATAGTAGTACTAAAGACTTTTTTATAATACAGTGAAGTTAAAAGTTTAACGAGACACATTTTAATTGAGCAGTACAGGTTCTTGTCAGCCATTTCTGGAAAAAGTAGTGGTTTCGACGTCTAGTCAGACATATTTTTTTAAAGTAGTGAACATTAGACTAATGTTTAGTGAATCAATGTTTAGCCAACCCCGAAACCAGATTGTTTCAGAGCACTCAGAATCATCTGCAGGGGGACCGACCATGTGTGTTTCTCTGACTCTGACAACTCACCCTCGACCTGTCCTGCATGGTAGGCTCTACCAGTAGCCAGGCTACCGCCAGCATAGCCCAAGGGGTCATAGAAGCACGCAAGCTCTGTCACCGTTGCAAGGTGAACAATTTTTTTTAAGTAGAGCAAGCATATGTGTAGTCAGACATAATATGGGTCAGTATTGATAAAGTAATAGAAGTCAGCTTTTAGTCAAACAATTTTTACTTAAGTAGTACAGATCAATGTTTTTAAGGAATTTTGATGAAGTAGTGCAAGTTATCTTTCTTGGTAGGGAAGTGCAGTTTAATGCTATGTGAAATATTTTTTTTCCTTTTAAAAGAATTTCATCGCATATTGAATAAAAGAAACTTGAGTTTAAGGTCTATGTTATTCACACTTTAGGTGCCTATCAAGAGTCCCCTCCATGTTATGCTATCGTGTCGTCAGTAATAAAACTCTCATCGCTGTCCTCATATTCCTGATTTCACGAGAAGCTTGGGCTCTCGACATTAGAGAAGCAACGACTTTCTGCGAAGGATATAATTCTAGAGTGCGGGTAGATGCTGTAAAGTTAAAAACCGAGGGTTGTGGCCCCAAAAGAAGTTTCACTACCCATTTAACTATACGATAGGGTTATTTCTCTATTGAAGTTCTTCAAAAAATTGGAAAACCTTTATATCAGATTTAAAGGTACAAGTATACAACCTTTTTCATTACACTGCAATAAAATGATTGGCCACTTCATAATGAACATATTAATTAATAGTTTTATTAATGACTATTTCTTAATTTGGTATATTTAAAGCAAATGACTAATTATATTATTATGATGCTTAAAATAAATATAAATAAGTTATTCAGCGTAATTCATTCAAATTGTAATTTCGTGCGTCATTATAAAACGAAACACTTATTCGACTTTCTCAAATGAACCAAAAATACCACCTAATCAGTCTCCTGCGTCGTTTTCGTGATTCCTCCTCGGGCCCTCCTATTAATTATTTCCTATTTCCCAAGACAGAACAACCTCGGTTCCTATTACCAATCCCATTCAACGAAAACGACGAAACAACTGAGGCGGTGAAAACAGAGATGTGGATCGAGGGTTTGAGTAAGTAGGGAAGGTCAAACGAGGGTCCCGAGGGTGAGAACTTTCGACGGCTAATAGAAAGAGAGAAAGTGTCGGACTACATTGGAACACGTTCAGGTTCGTTGCTTTTGATGGGGTGCTACAAAACGACTACCTTTTTTACAGAACAGCTCAACCATCTACGCACCTTTTGCAAAAAACTGTTTAGCGCAGATAGATTCTTAAAAAACACATACTTTGCCAACAACTGAATTATTAAAAAAAAAGATGATAATAAGAAACGGAGGTTTTTAAAACAAAAATATTTCAATTACTTTAATGGTAGTTTGTGCAATGTTATGTTGGCAGAACCACATTCTTTGGATAATAGAAGATTTTCACGCTATCATGAAGAACAATAGCACCTTCTCTCACAAACTCTTATGACATTACTCCTTTCTTATTTTCGTTTTCATAACGTGTAAAACAAACAGGGTATAAAATGGAAAGCATCGTAAATGGAATATCCAGGGTTCTTATATTCTTACAAAAGTATACTATTCTTATTATCTAACAAAAAGCCTTCCATTTTAAAAGCATGCTTACAATATTCATAAAAATGAGAATGTAAATAACGTGAAACTATCGAAATTTTAAATGTATGTATACCCGCATTGGGATAGTTATTGTATTAGCCATAAAAGTGTTTGATCAAACTAATTTAATACTTATCAAAAATTGATTCAAAATTATTTGATTTTCAGCACTATTATTCACTGATTGAATTTGTGGATATGTACGTTAATTATTTTAATGATCTTGAGGAAGGTGGGGGAAGGGCTGAAATTATAAGCCATCAGTTACGAACGTCAGTGGCAGCAGTTCGATACCAGTCGTGTGCAATTATATGCAGGTATTATTCGAACGTGGAAAACTGCACCAGATATCGTCGGTGTAAATTGGAAATATAATGGATAATTGCTGTAAGGATTTAAACGTTTCTAAATCTGCTTTTGCAATTATACTTTCTTTAATGCGATACGTAACAATTATTATTATTTACAGGGATAATAAATATTGACGAAAAATTTGTTAAAAGAGGGAATAAAGCTTCACGGCTTGTGACTAGCAATGACAATTTGTAAACAATAGAATTTGCATATACGGATATATTGTGGGGATATGTCGGTCGTAATTTTTATTTTGCGTCTCGAAACAAAGCTGACACGATCAAATACGAACCCAAGTACATCTTCCATTGTTGTCTTCGTGTCCAGCCATTACGGGCACAGCACACACCATCAACTCACACGTACTTGCTTTTTCATATGGCTTGGTATATTGAAAGCATTGAATCTCCTCTTCTCCATCGGATATGGTTCCCTGGTTCGATGTTCAATGGTTACTTCTAGTGTTCCTACATACAAGTTTTATATTGGCAACGATTTACCCAAGCATGGTCGTCCAAAGAAGAAAGCAAATTTGATCGAACGTGACTCTCTGTACGTGCAGCACTCGATCGTACATGGTTAGATACTTTTGTTAAGAAATCTAACACTTTTGAGATGCTGAAAACTATATTTTCTTCGATTATAAACTTTTCATATAATGATGTATATTAAATTTCAATTGGCTTATGATTTCAGATTCGTTTTATTTTTAACGCAGATTTTTCTAATATTATTCAAATTTGAAACATTTCCTACAGTGTGTAAAAATCAATTAAACTGTATTGTCAACAATCCAATCCAAGTAATCTGATACTCTTGTGTGAACAGTGGGATAGTCGGTTTCTCCACAACCACCTGATCTCGACCACGAGACAATGCCAACGAGTTTTCCCTCCACTGTCAAAGGACCTCCAGAGTCACCCTACCAATAAGATATTTTCAAAATATTTTAATCTTTACAAAAAATGTTAATTCAAGAAATTAACAATAAATTAGTATTTCAATAACTCACGCCACAAACTCCCATTATTTCCTCAGGATTGTAAGCACAGATATGAGAGTCATGAACAGTATATCCAGTTTCTACATATGCCGTTGCACAAAACTCTTGGTCAGCTATTATAAGGTCAACTCGTTTTAAATGATCAGGACCTGGAACTCCTATCTGCAAAATATTTATACTTATTACATGATGCAAAAAATCAATATTTATAGAAAATTAAAAATTAAAATAGAAAGCTTACATTAAGACTGCCCCAGCCAGAAACCACTGCATCCTGGTTGGCGACAATAACTTGGTGAGATTTTGGTAGAGAAACGGACTTGATTTCATTACTGATCGAGAATGAGTTTTTGACCTAAAACATTTTATAAATATGTATAGAAATGTTTAGAATATTAAACCATCTCTTTTATGTAATTTTCAAATTAATTAATTATTTAATTCGTAATTGAATAGAACAATTCGGCAGACAACTGAAAACGTTTTAAAGAACGCAATGTACAAGTTGCTAAATTCGAAATTCACTTAACTTTAAAAAATTCTATTATCGAGGGGACATTTAAAATTACTTATCAATTCTTTGAAATAATTACTTTAAGCAAAGCGATGTCGTTTTTATAAGAATCCTTTGGAGTGTATCCTTCATGGACAATTATTTTTTCCACATAATGTGTTGATTTCGGTTCACTCAGTTTTAGTGTTCCGGCCACTACTTTTATTCTTGTTGCACTATCACTGTAAAATTAAATGTACGAATTTTTTAAATAAAAACTAAATTTAAATGTTCATTTTAAGAATACTAAAATAATATTACCCAGAGACACAGTGAGCCGCTGTGATGACATAATTTTCATTTAAAATTGATCCTCCACAAAAATGACGGCCTTGCAGATTTTGAAGTGATACCTTTGAAATGTGAAAACATGAGTTTTTAATTATTTACTTATCTTTAGGAGTATTGAAAGGCAAACGAACTCACCTGGTACGGAATTTCTCCAAGCTTGGCATCTTCGCCATTAACAATTCTGGGTATTAATGGATTCCATGTAAGTATTCGAGCTAAAGAATTAAATTACAATATTGAATTGTACCTATATATATATAACTTATTTTGATATGGAAAGTTAATGTATACGTGGTCAGGGCCTTCCAAATTAGACAGTCTAAACGGTCTAGATCTGGGTCAGACAAGACATCAGACTGTCATGAAATTTTTTCACACACGTCCTTATTAAAGGTTTAAAATGAATATATATTTTAAACATATATGTATATATTACTCACGATGTGATAAAGCTACAAGGCCCAAACAAACGAATATTTTAAATATCATTTTAAATCTATTATTTGTAGAATTAAACGGTTCCGACTGCCTCCTAATGACGATCAATTTATACTTTACTCACGTAAGCTATGAATCTGATATTTTTCAAATCATTTTCACGCCAATATCAAGATTAATCGTAATACTAATATAAGATAAGATATATGGACTTTATTCTCTTCTTTTAACTTTGATAAATAATATTTACCTGACACTTTAATGACTTAGTTACAAGATACATTTTCGTAATAAAAAGTGCTTTATTTAATTTAGTTTTCACAAAAGATGAAAGTAACAATAAACAAACGAATTATTATTCTCTCTAACGAACTTAACGGCAACAAATTTAAAAGAGAAAAACTAGGTATATGCAGAATTTAAATCATGTTATTAGTAATCCAATCCAAGTATTCCGGTACTCTTGTGTAAACAGCGGGATACTCGACTAACCCACAACCTTCGGACCACGAGACAATACCAACCAGTTTTCCATCCACTGTCAAAGGACCTCCAGAATCGCCCTGTAAATTAATTTCATGATTCACATTCTACAACAATTTTAATTATACATATTGAGTAAATGCTTACATTGCAAACTCCTAGTGTTTCATCTGGATTGTAAGCACAAATTTGAGAATCATGAACAGATAATGGAATCTTTGCATATGATTCTGCACAAAATTTTTGATCTGCTATCACAAGATTAGCTCGCTGCAAATGGTCAGAACCATTTTCCTGAAAAGTTAAAATTATACGTATTAAATGATTCATTAAAAACTATTCCTCAGTAAACTATTAAGAAAATAAAATACTACTTTTGGTTTTCCCCAGCCAGAGATCACGGCATGCTTTTTGGCGACAATAACCTGATGAGCTTCCGGTAGACGAATATATTGAATTGTATTGCTGACTGTGAATGGTTTTTTCACCTTAAACATTTTTTTTCAAACTTTTAATAAAATAATAGAAAATTTATGTAGAGAAATAATTTTGATAGATCATGCCTACGTTAATCAAAGCGATGTCATTTTGTCCAAGAATCGCTGGGAGTGTATTCCCTATGCAAAATTATTTTTTTCACATAATGCGTTGATTGAGGCTCACTTAATTTTAATGTACCGGCCACTACTTTAATACGCGTTTCAGTTTTACTGCAAAATAAAATTTCCTAGTTATTTCAATGAGCGTTTTAAATTTCAAAAGTTATTTAATAATATTGAAATAAACTTACCCCGTGACACAATGGGCTGCTGTAATGACATAGTATTCATTTAAAATTGATCCTCCACAAAAATGTTCGCCTTTCAGGTCTTGAAGTGACACCTACAAAATAGAGGATAATTTACTTGATTACTTTTTATTTCTACTAGTTTGATAATTTTCAAAAAGCGAATATTATAACCGGTGATGGAAAGGTACAAATTTTATTTTGGTTTTCAGGTGTAAATCAAAATTCTGATTCAAACACTTTTCCGGTAATTTGTACATTGTACACTTCACACTTGCCTGATATGAAAATTCATGAAGTTTAGCGTTCTCTCCGTTAATTATTTTGGATGCTAACGGATTTTGCACTAGTACTCTACCTGTAGAAGGAGTTTATAATTTAATTATCAACTATTTTATTACATAAGAAGTTCAATTATTAATATTAAATAATACTTTAAACGTAATTAAAAATGTACTAAAAAATTCTTAATTCAATTTTTATTACTTACTCTGTGAAAAATGTAGGAACAAAAAATAAGCCAATATTCTAAATATCATTTTTAAATAATTACGGACAGAAAATTAAACCGAACTCTCATAAACTCAATTTTTTATACTATATATGACTTAAGATTGTGGTATATCTTTTATATCGTATATCACGTCTGAATCAGGATCAAGATTAAACACTAAATGAGGTAACGTAATAAAAATGGACTTTAATATTCCTTTGAAATTTATAACCCTTAGAGATTATAATTATTTATTTCAAGGAATCAAAATAAAAATATTTTCAGAACAAAAGTAATACAAAAGAACTCTCCACTCTAAACGAAACTATTGAATAGGATCCACAACAATATAACCTTCAAGTAAACTTTCTCTGCCTTATCTCGGTATCTGAATAAAGAATTCAACCCAGATCTCAGAAAAGAAAGTTTGAAGTGAAAAGCTTGTCTTTTAGAAATGCAGCATTTATGTAAAGTCAGCGTAAAAGAGTTTGCGTGTAAAAACTCTTTCCGACTTGGCATAATACGATGCTTCTACGAGGTTCGACGATGCTTCATATGATAGGAAGAAGATAAAGAAGAAAAATAATGGCTATTGAAAACTTTATGTATGCCAATAAATTCAACGAGAAAAGGATGCTTTAAAGAATAAAAAGCTCTCGAACAATGATACTTTTCATATCGAGTGCATTATGTTCTTTCTCCTTGCTTCTTTAAAAATCGAATTTTCATCATTCATTTAAAAACTAAATTTCCATTTTAAACGTTTTCTTCAATATAGAAAATATATTTTTATTTCTTTAGTAAGAACATTTGAAAAATAGTAACTGTATTTTTGTAGCTTTTTTTAACAAACTTTCACATCCCAATTTTTCCAATCCTCTCCGGTCCTCTTTGCTCCTACTCTTTCCACCTGTTTTCCATCCCTTATCAAACTCCTTGTTCCACCACCTTTTCCCATTCTTATTTTCCAACTTCCTCTCCCAATTCATATTTTCCACCCCTTCCTCCAACCCCCTTTCTTAAACCTTCTTTTCCGAACCACCTTGGGCACCCAATTTTCCACCTCCTCTTTTAGAAATTCCTTTTTTCCATTCAACTTTTTCCAGCTCTTTTTCAAACGTCCTTTTCCCACTACTTTTTACCTAATCCCTTTTCAAATAGTTGCGGACAGTCCTTAAACAATTGAAAAATATGAATATATTATTTCAATACGCTCAGATACTTCCTCCTAACATTTTCAAATTATCATCTACAGTTTTTCCAAACATTATGCTACATGAGCATATGGCAGAGCAACTGGGAAATGTGTACAACATCGCTTACATAGCCGTATACGTATATATATGTAGTTAAAGTTGTCACTTGGAAGTTATAATTGCATTCCGAGATAGCAGGAAGCGCTATGAGCTTCGCAATGCATTTTCCATCTGGAAACATTTATACATATGCATCACACATTGTCTAAAAGACTTTATAAAATGCGTTAAAAGCGATATTTTCTTCTTTACACCGCATCCGCCAAGAACAGTTTATGAAATATAAGTGATTTTAAAAGAAAATAAAAATAATTTTTCTTTTTACCTTTCTACATGAAACTTTTTTCATTAATGATGTTCTCTCATAACGTGCCGCAATTATAATAGATTTGCAGACATATTTTTATAGGCTTTACTCTAAGCAAAAAAGGGAATTCATTATCATTTAAATTACTCTATATTGGTCTGATAATCTACCATCTCTAATTTACTACCTACTTACTTCTTGCATTTGACTTTGCCTTTGACTCCACCACAAAGTAGAAAGTTGGGGAGACTATGGTGAATGGGTTGGATAATTTAACAGAGGTACGATGAGATAAGATATCGTCATGGCTGGCGTGGTTTTACAGTACCGCATACATAAAGCTATCGCAGAAGCTTCTCCAGAAATGCTCTGAGTAAACCGCAAAACTCACCAGGTGTTCTTGAAGAAACCATTCCTTATTTTCCGGATTATATTGGAAATAAAATTTCTCCTTTCTTCCGTGAAGAATGAATCTTTAAAGATGATTTCGGAAAAAAGGAGACTGTTTTCATAAACCAGAAAACAGGTATCCAAATTATATATAAATTAAAGTATTATAATATTTTGTAATTGTGGACATTTTTTTTTAATTTCATAGTTTAAAAAACATATATTTCTGAATGGATTAGGCGCAATGAGGAATTTAGACATGAAGGTCAATTTCTTCACTTGTAAATTTTCTAAACCGATCGTCCTTCACTGCAAATTTAATATTGAATCAATCGCCGCTTTTCAAGAGGGTCTGCAAAGGCGTTATTCAGGCGAACATCTTGCTGAATATCCCGATCGTTTATCGCTTGAAATGACTACGTAAATTTACGGAAAACCATGAAGTCTCCATCTTTATTGTCAGCGATCTAAAATAAGAGATCGCCATTCCAGGAGTCAACCCGAATTGTAAATTATCATTGAACGAATTTCACAAAATTTTAGATGAACTATATATCTTCTTTTTTCATTACTTTAATACTTAGTGAGTTGGAAAAGGGAGTTGGAAAAATAGTTGATAAAAGGATAGAAAAAACGATTACATATATGGTATATTTTACAGGAATATAATATAATTCGTAATATGAGATGGTTTTAAACAAGAAAAAGTACCAATAGTTTTTCTCTCAATTTTCAAAGATATTTTTTATAAGGCGATCAATTTGTTGAAAGACACCAAGTCTTCTGTCATTCTAGATCTAGTTTTCCAGCTTAGGAAGCACCCTTTGAGGGCGGCTACGAAGGATTTTATTGGGTACCATCCCACGAAGGAGTAAAGACGAGCCAGTTCCGTTTAAAGTAATCCCTTTGTCCCGACAGATCGGATATAGGGATTTCAGGACGAGCGATGGAAGAGAGGGTATGAATGTCAAAAGGAGACTCTAGAGCGGACATCTTCCCGATAAATCGGATGGATCACGCATTTTTTAAGTAGATCCAATCTCTTCATCATTTCTACATATCCTATAAACCCTTGAAGATACTCAGGTCTGATTTTTTCACATCTTTCAACTTTGATAGTGGCTCTCCATATTCTAACTCTCCGAATAGTTTTTCCTCCACTTTCATCATTTGTGTCATTATACAACATACAACGAACCTTTATTTCAAGTTTGAAAAGACAGAATTTGAAGTGAAGAGGGAAAATAATGGAAAGAGAGGGGAAAAGAGTTTAAAGAGGTGCGGAGAAAATTAGGCGAGGATGGCTGTAGGAGTGTAATACATGAAATAAGGGTGTACAATATAAGGAAGAGGAAATGACCCAATGTTTGACCCCACTTGACTTGTAATTGACTAAGGAACGTAGAATCTACCCATATATATATAATCTATACACATCTACTTTTACATTCAGATTTTGGTTTGAACTAGTTTAAGTTCAAAGTGCCCCTCTGCTA
>JAUESI010000018.1:10186980-10204649 GCA_032275145.1 Synergus laeviventris | reverse complement strand
TATATAATCTATACACATCTACTTTTACATTCAGATTTTGGTTTGAACTAGTTTAAGTTCAAAGTGCCCCTCTGCTATTAAAAATTTGTTAGGGTCAGAGAATAAATGGACTTGGGCAAAGAGAATGAGTTTAATGAGTCAATGGTTATTACTCCTTTTTAACGAGAACGAAACTTTTAAATATGACTGCGTACAGTCGCAGTAGAAGACATTAAGGCAGAATACTAAAATACCTCGTAATTATGTGACATTATCGCGTAGTTAACGAAAGATTTAGTGCGCACTGCTTTTTCGCGTCCTCAATTTCAAATTGCATAACCTTTTTTCCGGTTTATCAAGCGCAAAGTAATACGTTAATTACTGTAAACTTTGAAGCTTTTTGGTTTTGCATTCAATGAAATGTTCTTGCATGTACCGATGATGTCCGCAGTAAGGTCATGCTTGGATCGTTAAAGACTAATTAGACAATCTAAGGGAATCTGGTTCACCTGCGGTTGAAGGAAGCTTAAGGAGCAAATTTGACGTATGAGCTGTAACAAGTTACAAGTCTCGTTAACTCTGGGTCAAGAATTATGCGACTAATCAGTTTTAATGATGATTAAAATTGTTATACTAGCTCTGTAAACTAAGTTTTAATGTTTTATTATTAGATCGTATAAAATATTGTATAATGCACATGTAATCATATATACCATATATACATATACATACAATACTTATAATACTTTGAAGCTCAATTTTTTTAGCAGCTGAGTGCACTCAGGATTGTTATAGAAAATCCTTCAATCAAACGAAAGAATTTATTTTCACATGAATACTTTTCTTTCATGTACTCCGCATCCGTATAAATAAATCCTTCAGCGAAGAGAGAATCCCTCTGAATGAAGATAATACTGTGATGTACGTCTATACTAATCTTGGCTTATGCAGCGGTCTGCTTCCATCTTTTCCCACATCATCTCTTGCTTGACACCCCCCGAAGCGATTGGAATGAGAAGCTGAAACCATGGTGAAATTGCGAAATGCGTATAGGTGAGTTCTATAACAAACTCTACCAGTTGAAATTGGACTGACTGATGCTACCCTTCCAAACAAACAATCGATAAGTAATCAAGGCTTCACGGAGATCCACTTTTGTTCCAGCTTTCTTCACTTACTTGGAAATTCCTGATGCCGTAGTAGCTACGTGCAGTGAAAAAGTAGAAGCATTATGGAAAGTCGAGAATGCACGTTAAATTTTTCTTTTCAGAAAAACAAACGGCACCCTGCAAAGAACTAGTGTAGAACTACAGATCTTCATGTCACATGACGTCAGAGCGATTCAACTCGTCTTGAGATTATTCTTCTTTACCCCGAGACTGCCGATCAATTTTAATATCCGAATGTCTGATCCCGAAATTCGTTCAAAAAGAAGCAATAATCCTTAAACACATATTATTTCACTAAAAGATTGACTTTTTGATTTACCTACCCATAAAACTCATTTTTTAAATTTTATTTTTTATTCTGAGAAGATCGGAAGTTCGATTGGAAAATGGCATCGAAAGCAAAGTAAAATGAACATCTTAGATAATGAATATTCTGAAATTTTTTAAATGAAGGAAGCCGAGGGTAAAAATTTATCAAGAATCTTGTCTATTTTAATAATTTTGCCCTTCTCACACCTAGATCCATATGGATATTAAATTTGTAAAAGAGTAGAAGGACGAATCCTTCCCATAAATTAGCCGAGAACGAGAGACAACGTTTTCCTCTTTTTGCAGTGTGCTATCTCTTTCTCTGCTCTATTCTTGTTAATTTGTGAAACTTACGTTCAATTAAAAATTCTCGGATTCTTTTTCAACCTGACTGAAATGCATATAGAAAATTGCTCAGTGATTCTAAAGTTTATTGCGGTTTTTGCTATTTTAATAAGTTTACCTCCAGAAGAACTAAGTGATTCTTAAAACGCTATAAAAATCTGAACTCTGAAAGATCTAATGAACAGAGAATAAATAGTAGTGCAACTTTTTATTCAGTTTAATCGCAAACTCTCAATCTTGAAACATTAATTTAAAAAGAAAGTTTGAATCCTCAACAAACGATTTCTTCAGTGAAATGTTCCGAACCGGAGATGAAGATAAGGATCGCTTTGAAAGAGTTAACCTTCGATTGCGAAAAAGGGAAAAAGAATGTTAAATTCTGTTCACTCGATAATGTCAGCGGGTCATGTACTATGCGCGAAACGCACAGGAGGAAAACGATAGTCAAGGGTGAAATATCACATTGAACTAAGCGTAACGCTTAAGGAAAAAGAAACGAATTTACGAGGAAACGTTCCCATAAAAAATACCTTCTCTCGCAAAAAGATTCATGTGAAAGCGGGTCCCTAAAGATTTATCATTATTTTCGAGAATCAAAAATATTTCGTTGTTAAATATAAAAACTAGCTGTAAAGTTGTATCAACTTCAGTATCAACAATTAAAAAAATATATGTATTAAACAATCTTTCTTCCTGCCCCCTGCTCCCATCCTCTAACCTCTTTATTTAATGACACTTAAGAACCAAAATTTTCAAAATTACAAGGAACCATAATTTTACTTCTTACTTTTCATTCAAATGCATTAGTCATATAGGTCAATCGATTCCTCTCGACACAGAAACTTTTTTCTGAAATTATAAAAGTGCATAAAACTTGTCAAATTAAATATTTTGTCAAACCCTTGTAATAAATTCAACTAGGTATATAGTGGAATAAGTATGCCAAATTTTATGGATTTATCTGCACACGTTCTCGAGATATTGCAGGATCGTTAAAAAGCATGACAAATGTACAACATACATACGTAAATATACACACAGCCTTTTGTACAATTTTTCAGGACATCATATTCCCCTTGAAATATATTGAAAAAAACCTTTTTTTGGAAACTGGATTTTGTCAGCACTACAAAGCTTCCTCTATGAGGAACTGAAATTAAATATTCTTGATGTACCATATGTACTTCAAACCCGTGCAGAAATTTCGATGGGATCCTAGCCAGTTTTCCCTAGTGCTGGTATGGTCCTGATCTGGAAAACTGGAAAGGACCCTACAAGGCGTGTCACGCTGTTACTGGTAAAAACACCATTTGAGGAAAACTGGCCAACACCCCATCAAGATTAAAAAGCTATTCTAGATTCATTATTTGCAATATTTGACTACTTAACTAGTTAATTTTCTAAAAAGAAGAATTCCATTATAAAAGCGAGGTAATAATTATATTGAAACAATAAGAATTTAAAATTAATTCACAGGAGTATTTCAAAGGATTTTAAATTATATCTATTAAAGAATTTTAAAGGATTTTCAAAAGATTTCAAAAGCGATGTTAAGGAATTTAAAGGGATTTCAAGAAATTTAAAGTGATTCTAGGTAATTTCAAAACATTTTAGAGAATTTAAAGAGATTTTAAGTGATTTTAAGAAATTTAAAGGGATTTCAAGAGATTTTGCAAGATTTCCAACATATATAAAGATTTGCTACTGGATTTTAAGGAATTTGAAGTGCATTTTAAGAGATTTAAAGTGATCTTATTAAGTTTTTATAGAATTTCAAAAAAAATTCAAAATAGTTTCAGGATTTTCAATTAATTTTAAATATTTGTAAATATTCGAAGGGATTTTAAAAGATATTAAAAAATATCACAGAGAATTTTCAAGAAATTGCTGTTATCAAAATATGTGAAAGGATTTACAAACTTTTGTAATCTTTTGGAATTTCTATACATCTTTGATTTTTAAAAAAATATAAAAAAAATATATAGTCATAAAATGTAGTCCATTATTAATTTTCATGAAAACCTGTTTAAAGTTACTAGAAATATGTCGGTATTTGTCAACAATACACATTATTAGTTCAACTTTTTATATATAAAGATATAACCGTCTTTTATCTTTGCATAAATAAACGTGTGTCAGTTTTATTATATAATTTTAAGGTGGGAATCCAACGTAACATTGGTATTCAATGAAATATTACTACTATATCGTCGTCCCCTAAGTGACTAATTATATAAAATTTGATTGAAAATAGATATCCTGACCAAGGCCTAGTCAGAACTCTATGTTAAATGGGGCTAAATAGGGCAATATCTGCACCCATACACATATATATGTGTGTATATGTGTGTGACTTGTGAACGAGATGAATTGGAAAATAGAGTTTTTCCACCGTATATACATGTAATCTGAGAAACCTTTACATTATTTCGTTTCCAAACACAATTTCTCTTGAAATTTGAAACCTCAGGGAAATCTATTCCCCGATTTTTCTGAACGCGGTCAAACAGTGTCGTAAATCAATAGCCAATCTCCCTCTCTCATATGGATAAAAAATCAATACAGCGTTTAATTTTGAAGAATTTACACTTCTAATCCACAAAGTATATCAAAATATTATATAGGGAATAAATATTTCATCCGATTTGTAAAAAAAATTAATCAAAATCATAGCTGTGTGTTTGCAATTGCTGTCAAAAACGTGAACTAACTTATGTGATTTTGAAATTTATTATTAAATTCAAAAAAATCTTTATTCTATGTAAATGACTTTTTTTAATATGAAAAAAGGTCGCAATTAGGAAATCAGTGCCGTCTATCATGTCGTTAGAAAAAAGGCTCTGCCTGAAGGTCGAGGCGCCGAAGTCTGAATAGGAACCTGATTTTGATTTATATCTATTCGCATTACATTCACGTAAATCTCATTCCACTTCTTAGATTTCCATTTATGGATTTCTGATGACATTTCTCAACGAATCTCTTCTCCACTTGCTATAAGAAAGTCTGATCTGATACCCATCCTCAATGATCGAAGGTTTCTTTCAAACAAGTATGATATTTCTAAGAGAGGTTATAAAATTACAGTTTTCAAATTCATAAGCCCTGAATCTAGGACTTTCGGTTTTATTATACGTACATATACAGTGTTGAGATAAAAAAAGAAACTTATTTTTTCTAAAAGAAGAAAATAGGACTACCGAGTTGCTTTGGATTTTATAGTCCCAAGCAAGAAAAACTATCCTGTAGGATAAAAGGGATAGTGAGGAGTAACGTGGGATAGAGAGAAATTCAGAAAGTCCAAAAAAAGTTTCTCAAGCATTAAGGAGAGTGATGTAAGTTATAAGGAGCTCCGGATTTAAAGAGAGTCCCAAGAAATAGTGGGACTCATTGGGATAGAAGGAGTTTCGAGGAATAGGGGGAGACGCTACTGATAGGGGCGCCCCATGGAAAAGGAGTCTAGAGGAATAAGGGAACCTTTTTTTCCATTGTAAAAATGGATTAGGGTCCAGTGGAAAAGGATGAAACTGAAGTTTACAACGTTTACGTGAACGAAAATTAATTCTTTTGTAAAAAGCACGAGGTCTAAAATTTTATTGCGCTAAATCGTTCCATATATGATGTAAAACAGTCTTATCTCCCTACTACACTATGATCACCACTTAATCCTCTAGGTTCACTCTCAAAATCAGACCCCAAATACAAAAAAAATCATTAAAAATCCCCAAACTTCAAGACATAAAATGTAGTCTATTAAATGTCTCCTAACCCTCACTCTCCAAATCAACCCTTAAGCACAAAAAATATTCTTTTAAATTCCGATGAATAAATCCAGAGGAAAAAAAAGGCCCATTTTGAAAGGACAGAAATATTGCGAAACGAGAAGGCAGAGGTGGGAAAAGCGAAGAAAGGAGGGGAAAATATTTCAGTCTGTTATGTATGTCCCCGTATGAAACACGAAGTTTGATAAGATATAAGGTTAATTGATCAACATGATCAATACTTTTTCATTGAAAGGTTTCTATCTTTTGTTCTGCTCTGTTCTGTTCTAAATGGTCGATTTGGCATCGCCCTAGAATTAGAACTCGGTTACGATTGCTTTCCAATTAACGTCACGTTTCAACCGATTCTCACGTTTATCAGAGCGATCGTGAAACGCGTTAAGGGAGATAATAGCAGCGTTTCAGGGGAATGGATAGATCCAACGATAGACCTAAACGCTCTTTTTAAACTTCCATTGGCGGACTATTCACGCGCCTGCAACATCCGAGAGTATAGATGATAGGTATACCTCGACTCGATCTCGATCCATTGTCTTTCTTTTTGTTTAGACGTGGCTCGTGAGAGAGAATGAACTCACAGAGTGGAAGTTCGTGAATGCGAAGTTAAACTTCAGAGATGAGTACTCTTTTCTTTTCATGGTACTCTTTTTACTACAAGAAGACTTGAAGAATATATGCATAATGTTGAAAAAGTTTTAGGATACGTTTTCTCTCTACTCAAGGGATAGGATTCTGTTTTTGGGAGGGCTTGATTGTTGAATTATGCGTATTAATTATTATATATTATTTTTAAATGTTATTTGACCTTTAAGGAGCATGTACCTTTCATCTTTGAAAAGTAATTAAACATCAAATTTTTATATAAAAAGCAAGAAATCAATCTCGTAATATTTCAGTTCTAAATTGAGGAGAAAATTTTAATTAAGAAACGTCATTCAATTTCAAGAAAATTGAAGGCAAAAATGTGAATTGAAGAAAATTGATTAAAAACCTCATTTTTAATTTTACGAAGTACCTTTGAAGTACTTAAGCGTTGAATTGAGATTAGTTTTAAGAAGTCCTTAAAACTGCAAAGAAAGTATTATAGCTTATTTTCAACGAATAAAATCATAAACTCCTGGAAAATCTGTCGTGGGAGGTTTTAATAAAAACGTAATTTTCTAACAAAAAAACTGCTTCTTATTCTAGGTGAGAGTTCAATTTGAAAGAAGAGGATAAAAAAATTTCGGACAATTGAATTTTATAAGAATCCCCGAATTGTATATTGAATATAATGGATAGAGAAAGAAAGTCTGCAAAACGGTATACGAGAAACGACGCGTCTGGGCGCAAGAAAGGTAGCGCAATTCCATTTGTCCCATTTCAAAGTAAAATAGCTTATAATGTCGAAATAAAAAGTCTCGCAACCATCCAGTTTGTGGTATTTCGCGAGCAGCTAAAGTCATGGAAAGGAAGATCTGGCTGAATGGGAGATGGGTTGATATGGAAATCTCCAACCAAGGTTTCTACTCTGCGTTGCTCCAGTAATTCGATTTGGAACCACGAATACTTTTCAGGATCTGGTATGGGTTTCATTCTCATATCAACTCATCAGAATCGAAGAGCCACTCGACTATAAACTGCTGATTTAAAATGTCAACTCGTCGTTTGTTTTAACGGAATACCGAAAATAGAATAAGTACCCATAACGAAAACCTGACTTCATAAAATTAATACTACTTTTGCAATCCTAAACTACTTTCTTCGAATGAAAGAAAAAAATCAACACTTCCCGCAAATTACGATTAATGGCACAAAATCAAACATTTTCACACAACCAAAAATGGAGCGATCTATTGACAAACAGCAAGAACTTAGTTGCGCGCCTAATACTTTTGTAAATATGTAACGAATTGGTAACTAGTTACATTTTTTTCAGTAACGGTAACTATAAAAATCTCGTTACTTTTCTCGTTATTTTTGAAATACAGTACATACTTTTTTTTATTACAGCAATCAATATAGTTTATTGCCAACGATTTTTTCATTTCGACTATTCGAATGGTGGCAGCACTTTCAGTGACCAATCACTGAACGGCGAGAAGCTGTTAAAAATAAACAAAAATACAGATAGAAATAAACGTTGATTATTAATTTTCCTTACTATATATATTTATAATGTTTCTAAAATATGAAAGTAATGATAGTTACTTTTTTTCGTGATGTAATGGTAACGGTAACTAGTTCCTTTTAATAAGTAACTTAGCCATCAGTGCACAACTCCTACCTCTTTCCAATTAAGACGGGGTGTGTCAAAATATGTTCATGTTTCAGATTCGCTTTTTCTAAGAGTTTTTATGAAATAAGAGAGTTTGTGAAACAATTCTTCTAGAATCAAAGACCCTTGGGAATAAAAAATAAGATTTTATTAAAATAATACATTTACTCGAGACTATCTCAAGCGTCAATTTCCTTTGTGTGAGACACGTGAAGCGCAGGGGACAATGCCATTGCACTCAATTGTTTCACTCGAGAATGTGAAACACGAGAAACTGGCTTAGAAGAGCTTTACTCTGGAAGAAAAGTGTTGGAAGGTAGGAGGTTAAGATAGAATGTGGGTTCACTGGATGAGGATTTGGCTGGAGTTTTCTAGAATCCATTCAACGCGGAGGGCATTTCGCGCCCCCGTTGTCTAGAACAGCGTTTTTCTACCCTTAAACCAAAATCGACCCTTTGAGAAAACTTGAAGCGCACTCGTCATTTTATACGAGCAACAGCCTTTTCAACGTGAAACCTACACGAGGTCTTTGATTGAACTATACATTCGCAAGAAAGGTCTGTCCGTGTGATACCTCCTTTTATCGATGCAATCAAATGTTGATCTATTTTCTTAAATAGAACTACGGTTCCAAAAAAGTAATAAGAATTTTTTAAAAACTTATATATTTTACTCATATGCACTGCTGAATTATTCCAAAATTGTAAAATGTATTCCAGAATTAAAGACATGCCTATTAAGGTAGAAGAATAATTGTATATTTAGACTTTTTTTTGGAAAAATGGATTTGTGCGAGTACTTAGCTCCAAACTTCCCTGGTGAAAATCAATCCTGGGGTTTGTTCAATTACGGTAAAGTGCTTGCTGCAGCAGCCGTAAATTTTGCCGAGACTGCAAAGTCGACACGAGCCAACCTACGCTATTTCCAAAAATTAAAGTTCAAATCTATTAAAAGCAGAAAAAAACTAATTAAAGAAATATCCAGATTGCATAGCAGATACTGAATTTCAATGGTGCGCTGATTTTACGCAGAGAAAGAGAGTTACATTAATACAATATTATAAACCGTATAATTATGATATAATTATACAAATGATATAATTATAATATATTTCATTCTCAAATGTCAGATAATTTTTGAACACATGCAGAATCCATCACTCGAGAAGAACATTTTTTAACGAAGAAGCTTTCGATTACAAGAGTGGCCTATAATTTATGGTGATATTTTTTCAATGGAATAATAAAAGACATAAAAAGTATTCCTGGAAGAAAAATAGCTTGAGGAATTTTTTATGGGGGTAAAGCTAAGAACCAGGTTAGCAATCTCCAGTAGAGCAGATCTGTATATTTGAAGACTCGGTAATAAACTGCTCGTAAAGGTCGGCATACATTGATCATTTTGATACCACAGCGGTCGTTTCGAAATGGCGCCACCTGGTCCAGGAAAATCGCAGCATACCAGACGGTCAAACAATTCGCCTTTGGACTTGTTCTAAACGTGAAATATTTCGTGTGCGGAGACTATAAATCACTTGTAGGAGGACCGACCTAGAAACAGAAGCAGGGAATTCCCTGCTGTTCGTCGGAGGTCGCGACGTAATTTCATTTTATCGCTAGTCGACTATCTACCGATATTCTTTGCCCGGTTTCACAGGCACAATAAAATATATCTATTGGATCAACATTCCTTGTCACACCAACAAGTTTTACGATATTCCCATCATTCAATCTAAATACTGCGTGCATTTAAGTTAAAAACATTTTTTACAGCGAAAACTTTGTCTTTTCTGTATTTCCACAGTTTGCAAAAGTTCGTAAAGCGTGTTGTAAAATTTTTGGAGACGAGCCAACAAGTTGCAAGTTCATGCTGAAATTCACAACACTTGGATTGTAACTTCTAAACAAGTTTTTAGACTATTTCTATATAATTAAAATTTAAACTTCACTAGTAAACAAACATGAGATTTTCGAGACATTTAACTACACCAATTTTTAATTAGAGAGTATTAAATGCCTTAAACGTTTATGTGGTTTAGGGATCAGATATATCGAAATTTAACAAGAATGGTTGTTATTGAAAGAGTACGATGTGAATAAAAGTTTTAAACCATCATAGGTATTTTTTATGATCATTTCCTTTTCATAGCAAATCTTTAGAAGTAAGAACATGAATATGCAAGACTCCCTGAAATAAAATGAAGAATCCGGGAGTTCTGTAACTATGAATATTTAAATAAATCAATACTTCAACTTCCCCCTTTTCTGAAGTCAATTATTTAAAATTCATGTCGATTGGTGCATTGCAAATATACTAAATGAGAGTCAATATCGCTCTCAAATGAACAGATTACAAAGCTTAGAAGAACAAATAGATTTAATTTAAACTTTTGAAAGGATGCTGCACTAACAAAGTTGTCTAATCTATAGACAATAATTTTCAGAAGTCATCAAATATTTTCCTCATCAACGAGAATCACCTGCAACTGTTGTTTCACTCCATTGAACTCACCTGGATTAGACTGAAGGTATATCTTGTTGATTGAATTTACTAGAAACCCTCTTAAAAGACGAACACATTTTGTGCATAAATGTATGGTATAGTAATAATATCCCCAGAGTCTCGTAGCATGCGTGTCCTTTCCAATTCTGAAAGCGCAAACCGAGTAAAGCTCAGCGAAGCGCGAAAAACTTCCGGTAAAAACTTTATTGGTATAGACTTTCAATTAATATTGAAGGAAATTGGGCCATATATGCCATCCTTTGTCCCTTTGATCCAATTATTTTCTAATACACTCCGGTAATTAGTCAGGATCAAGATTCTAAACGCTATAAAGTCCATTTAAGTACCTTTTCTCACGTCAATGTCACATGCAGACGCCTGGAAGTAGTGCAACCAAATCGAATTTCCGAGATCAAATTAAACTGAAGGCTACAATTTTTAATTAAATTTGGTGTTTTTAAGGTTCTATATAACCACTAGAAATATATAACCCCAATATATAATATAACCCCCAACTATCTCATGAGACCCCCAAATATACCAAATGGGTCACCAACAGTCACCAATTATCCCCAGGATCCCCAACAATCCAAAAAAAGGTCTAATCTATCTATAAATCAAACACAGAAGAGAAACTCTCCTGATTTTTCAGTCGTAGATATAGAACTAGAATTAAACCACTTTTGTTTCTTTATGCGAACAAGAATGCAAATCAATTCAAAGGATCGTCAAAGAAATGCAGTGTTGCCAATCACATGAAAATTTCCCGGAATCCGTTAATTTTTTACGGACTTGGGAAATTTTACGGGATATAAAGAAATCCCGGGAATTTCCGAGATTTTATGTAATAATTGCATTTTTATGTATGAAATTTGCATAGAATACTTAACAAAGAAACTTTCGTTGATCACAACCAATCATAATGAATTTCAATAGAAAAAGAAGCATTTTTATTGGTTGTAGGGTCTTAAGGTACTTTCATATACCTGCATATACTCTGCATATACCAGAGACATATACATCTCTGCATATACTATGGTCCATGGTGCTCTCATGCCACGAGGTGCAGATTAGAGAAAAATCTATTCCTTTTCCTATTCATCATTTCATCTCATAGATGAACAACCACAGCGCATGACAGAGAGAACAAAGGTGCAATAATCAAACTACTATTTAATAAATTCAATAAATTAGTTTTTTCTACATAGTTTTAAATGATTTGAATTTAAGAGAAATTTCCGGGAAGTTTTACAATTTGTCCCGGAAAAATTAGGAATTTGAGAGCGCTTACTCTGGCCACACTGAAGAAATGTGAAAATATCGAATGCTCTTTCAAAAATAATTGGTATTGTAAAACTATAAAATATTCTCCTATTATACACATTACACCCTCTTCTTTAACTACAGAATTCACTAAGCTTTTTTTTTCAGAAAAAATTTATATAGCCGGTTTTTATATTCTTTTTTATTTCGCTCTAAAACCTTTTATAGGTTTATAGTCATATATTATTCGCTTACCTATTTTTTAACCCTTCTTTATAATAAAGCAACAATTAAGAATACCCATTTTAATGAATAAGGAAAAAATGTATTAAAAAAACAATTAACGAATTTCATCTCCACCACTTTTTTGCCTGCATTAAAATTCAAATTAAGAAATATTGACAATTAAAGCTCATCATAAATATAATCTTTCACTGTTCATCAATACTTTTATTTATAAATATTTTTTAATTACGTATATTTAAAGCAAATGGCCAACCATTGCCCTTTACCCTAAATAATTTAAAAATCAGTAAAGAATGCTCTCCAAAAATTCCAGCAGCTTATAAGAACATTTAAATATCTTGAATATAATTTTGTCATATTATTCTTCTATTCTTCTCTATCAAATTTTCCTTAACTTATTTTTTTTCCTTTTAATTTTATTGCGAGGATTGAATTCGCTATGGTTGGAGAATAAACTCTTACTGAGATTTGGACTATAAAGTCTGACTATAAACCATGCGTACTTAATTTAGGACATTAATGGAGACGCTTTTTCAGATATATATACTGTCGATAAAATAAAGTCTGGTAAAGAAGAAAGCCAAGAAACGACAATGTACTAGAGAAAACTATCTACGTAAGAGGTTTCGAGGTTCGGCTATTTATTTCCAAACCATTATCTTCCTCGCACTACTGCGCTCATCCTTTCCAATCAGCTGGAATAAAGGCTTATTTACGTTTCCTACGGCTGCAGCCTTTATTACAACCAATAAAACATTCCAATCCCTGAAATTAAAATACTTGTATCGTAAAGTTTGAACACGTCAAGCTATAAAATTTCACTAACCTTCAGTGAAACTCGGCTGATTCGAATTATAAGAGCATTTGAAAATTATCAGTTCGTTATACTCGATTCGAACTGCATGGTTATTTTACTTCATACAAGCTCGAAATACCACAAAAGTAGTATAATTATTGTTGCAGATGATAATGTGTTTTGCACCTCGTTTTTCATGCTCTATTCAGCTAATGCTCACAAATTTATACTCGTAACAGTAGAATAAACGTGCGATTCAGCAAAAAGAGCACTCGAGCTCATAAATAGTACAAATTGCAGCAACAGCCAGCAGGTACCGTCACTCATAAATAGTCGTCTAATAACTCGGAAACCAAAAACTTCGATTCAACTACTATAAAGGAAGTTTCTCACAAAACTTTAAAGCCGTACGTCCAATGTATAAAGTACTTTTCGCGCAAGCTTGGCTATCGATGAAAAAAAGTTTTACCTCACAGTGTACAGATGATAGATTTTCTAGCATCTCTATCGTTTAATCGTTTTTTATAACTTGAAATCAATATTAAAACTTTGCTACTTCGAATATCGTTACCACTTTTCATCTGTATTTTTGTTTTTTTCGTTTTTTTTATTAAATCAATGAATCTAGCAAAAGAATAAATTATTATACTCATATTCTCATATATATTTTCCAAGCACCGTATGGTTTTCAGAGATAAAAATCAAACTTTTTAAGTCATATAATATATATGTAATTTATATTTTTTTAATATTGAACAGTCTTTTTTAATTTAAATTATATGAAAACTTTTAGCCTGCTTATAAGCATCGTAAATTTATAGCTGAGCATAGCTGTTTGTATATTTAATTGATTACTTTATAACTTTAAGCTTTGATGATATTAGTAAGGTTGTTTAAAAGTTAGATTTCTTGCTCATTGCCTTTAGCTGGGCACTGACCATTTGAGAAAAAATCAAGGAGGGCCCTAACTCATCTATAACACCCTCAAATGCATTTCGACTTAGCTTCCAAAGCTAACATTTTATTTATTTAAACAAGAATTATTTCTCCTGTCAATTGATACAACAAACAAAATTCAGAATCACTTGAAGGTAATTTCAAGTGATTGTAACAGTTAAAAAATTGAAACAAAAGTTTAGTAAATTTGAAACGTATAAAACTAGTACTGGTCAAGATTATTGAGTGCCGATAACTTATTGCACCATCAAATAAAAAATAGATAAATTATAATAATTAATTATAATTTTCGATCATATTTCTAACACAATACAAGCATTTACTTTTTTAAATCAAACTTCAATACGATTACCTAAAAAGTATGGGCAAAATATATTGACTGATGTAGGCAGCTGTAGGTATTCAATTGATTTTTATTGGTTTTAAAATAGTTTCTCATTCAGTCATAAGAGGCAGCACCTCCTAAAGAATTTTAAAAGTTATTGTGAACGTTGTGAACCTTGTAAGCCGAACATTAATTATTTTATGAGCACAATATTCAGAATATTTCTTTTCAATGAAAGTTTTTATTTTCAGTCCAACCTGTGATAATTATTAATGCATTCAATTAATACACGTTTACATATATTACATATATACATATATAATTTACATATTTTTTATCTTACAAATAGTAGAAAAGATATATAAAAATATATAGTTAAGAGTATTCTTTAGCTGCATTCCCTACGAAATCTTACAAATTTTCCAAAAGGTTTCTTACAAGATTCTTTTATCAGTTCTACGTATTTGAAAAAAACTTTCGTATATTTTATATTTAATATTAACATTTTAAATTTTACTTCAGAAGCCTTTTCTGCAGCAAAAGCACTTGAAAGGTAATGCCCCTTACATAAAATATCAGTTTAGTATCTTTCACATCTTTGATTTTAAGTTCATCATTAACTTCTCCAATTTCATAGCCTTCTGAAGATTACCAGTAACTTTAAGTTTCCCAGTCATAAATGCAGTAGCAGGCTTCAATTTCCCAGAGAACATAGCAAAGAAATTCTGTGAATCCATAGAGAGAATTGCATCAGCAGGTTGATTCGGTTCGCCTTTTCCAGCAGATCCCTTTCCATTTTTGAGATCCACGAACCAAACGCCAGTTTCGTCTCCTTTTACGTTAAACTGAAATATTGCTCCTGTCTTGTTGACAAGTTCTGAGTTTATACTGCCTTCGATAGCTCTGAATAAATTAGCTATTTTTCCAGGTTGGTCCATATCTCTAGTTTCCTTTGTTGCCTGATTTGAATGTATTTCTGAACCCTCAATGTCTAAGAAAGCATCAGGCATTAAATTCTCCTCATTAGCCGGGTTACATGCATATGTAGTAAGGTCAACGATGCCTTCTTTCTTTAATAGATCTTCGTCTATAAAAAAGTTGCCAGTAACAGATCTACTATCTTTACAAATCAAAGCATAAACAGCATCTGCCATGATTTCGGGTTTTCTGCTGAAATCAGCTGCGCTCGAACCATGTAACATCTCAATCGCAGCAGTGTGAATCGTTGTTTTAGGCCACACAGCATTTACTGCAATTCCATCATCTCTGAATTCTTCTGACATACCAAGAACGCACATTGACATACCATATTTTGCCATTGTGTATGCAACATGATTTTTAAACCACATAGGATTCATATTTAATGGAGGGCTTAAGTTAACTATATGGGGATTTTTACTTTTCAAAAGATGCGGTAAACACACCTTGGATACAAGAAAAGTTCCTCTGGCATTGATGTTGTTCATAAGATCATATCGTTTCATATCAGTAGAGAGTGTACCTGTCAAAGAAATAGCACTTGCATTATTTACTACAATATCAATTCCGCCAAACTTTTTAACAGCACTTTCTACTGCAGATTGAACTTGTGCTTCATCTCGAACATCAACAATGCACGGAAGTGCACGTCCTCCAATTTTCTCGATTTCTTGAGCAGCTGTATAAATCGTTCCTGGGAGTTTTGGATGTGGTTCAGCAGTTTTAGCTGCAATTACAATATTTGCTCCATCTTTAGCAGCTTTCAAAGCTATGCTCTTTCCTATACCTCTGGAAGCTCCAGTGATAAAAATAGTGCAGCCAGCTAATTTTCCTGTGTTGATCATCGTTGAAGATTGTATAACAAGTTTGTGAACAGTGAAATCACTACAGAATCTCCGTTGGCAGTTTACTGATGCTCTTCATAAAAAGCAGTCTGGCATAAAACCCATTTATTGAAAATCCTGAAAAACAAAAGAATTACCAGTTAACAATTTTTTTATGTAAAGAAAAACTACTTCTTAAAGAAAAGAATGTTCAATACGACAAGATATTTTGCCAGAAACGTGAATTTTAGATTAATTTTAGATTAAATTCAGATGCAAAAAAGATATGGAAAGAGAAATATCTTTATATGTATATATTTTAAATATCATTCAGCAACTGACATGATTGAATCAAGAAAGGTCAAATGTGAATTTTCCGCACGAAAAATTAGTTTGTAAATGACATATGACATTTCATGAATATCATATCGTAAATTCTTTTGAGCAGTATAATTAAAAAAGTTAAAAACGAACGAGTGCGGTTGGTTGTCAGCTAATCAATCATTGCAATCATTTATATTTTTTTCAATAGACCGCAATTGATCTCTGGCCTAATCGCAATGGCTTAAAATTGAAATTTACTTATCCTAGTAATGAATTTACCAACATTTTTAATCGATTTTAATTTTTAATTTTTAATTTTAAAAAATACTCAACATTACATTCTTGAAAATCCTGTAATAGCAGATTAACAAGAAATTAATTTTGATATTTAATAATTAATTATTAATTATTAGTTTCTTTTGATCCGCTATATATTAATTATAGTCTTGAAAATTTTAGAACATGTAGGTCACTATGCGAATACCTACTCGACAAAAGTGTACAAGACGCAGAGGCAATTCAGAGTGAACTTTGAACGTCTTCATTTTAAAACCGATTTGCTACTTTCTCTGAACAGCTACCATGATATTTACGAAACAAACATTTAGAATCTCTTGAAAATTTGAGATAATATTCAGAATATATTTCTGTATCTGGTGAACCACGTATAATTATATTTAAAAAAACTGTAAAGGCTCTGATAAAAATGTATGTCCAACAACTGGCAACTATTTGCCCGTTATTTGCAAACATTTTAACTCAGCTAATTATCGTTATATGTAATGTTAATATATAATGTTGTAAACAGCTGAAACTTTATTTGGAAAACAAAATAATCTAAAAAAATGTTGGAAAAAAAAAGTAAAAGTTAAAACTAACTAGTTAAAACTAAAAGTTCCAATAATGAAAATTTATTAAAGCTACATACCTTATTTACTATTTAACAAATACCAATTACTGATATGTAATATGGTTAATAAAGGTGAAATGTCCTCAGTCAAAAATAAAAGCCTCAGTCCACTACAGGCACTACAGTCTACTAGATTTCACAAGGCCAATCACTCCAATTCACTATTTCACTATGATGATTTCACTCATCAGTCTCATCACTGCCATCCAACTTCCAAGCCATCCAATTCATCCAACCATCCAACACAAACCACGGGCACGGGTTAATAGGCAATAGTAAGGAGATAGAACAATGCATTGGGACTGAAGTGTTCAGAAATGTCAATAACATGCACCTTAAGTACCAGGTCTGGTGTGAGGAATGAACAAAATCAGTCGCACATGCGCAATACCAATCTATCCGTCTGCTTTTTCTCGTGAAATTGTGCAAGTAGGTTGCTGAGGTGTTCTGGGGCCTCCGAGGCCTCTGAAGTCTGAGCCGTCGGACTTACTTTGGTGTAAACAGGTGTAAATTAACTGCATATGTAGGAGGTGTAGGAGTAAGAAAAAAACTATGACAGATTAGAGATCCACAATGGTAGATTATATACTTTTCTTTCTTACTCTTGTATGGCCAAAGTGGCAAAGTAAAGTGTAAACATCTTCAGGCACTGTGGGACTTTATAAGTCGGTGTACGAAATTCTGTACATGATCATTTATCAGTCTT